>JBCFYV010005067.1:0-17936 GCA_039000515.1 Timema cristinae
CAAAGAAAAATTAATATCCAGAACAGGAACGGGCTCACCATTTAAGTTCCCCTTTTTAGTTCTTCGTTGAAGGCGGACGAATCTCGGAAGAAAGAATTTTCCAACACACGCTTACACGAGCGTAAAAAAAAAAAAAAAAAACTGTATTATATTTCTGAAGAATAAAAATTAAAAAAAAAAAAAAAAAAAAAAAAATTTAACACAGGTCCTTCCTTTCAGCCTTATTACAGTTTACACCTTCGTAATAGGCACGATGCCTGTAGATTTTCATGGATGTTGATGGACTCAGAAATCTACCCGTCCTATCAACTCCATCGCTTCCAAACCCACTGTCCTCTCCGGAAAATCCACCCGTCCGGGCCCTCCTTTTCGAGCGTCTTCCAGGAATTACCCCAAAAGTCGCCCGAAAAGGCGTTAAGATTCCCGCAAAAACAAATCCTAAGTCCTAATGTAGCTTACTTATATCATGTACAATCTTAAAGAAATAGCTTAAAATTAACAATAACAAAATTATTATATATAAAACAATTACAAAATAATTATCGAGACAAAAAAAAAATACCAGCCAGAAAATCATAATAATGATAATAACAAAAAAAAACAGATTTATCTTCCCTCTCATTTTACCTTCGCGCGTTAAGCCCGTATCACACGACACTTGCTTATACTAGAAATCAAGTGTGCTAGCTAGCACCTAGATATCTGTATACTAGCTAGTACAATGGAAATGGGACTATAGTATTCACACGCTGCTAGTTTGGTACTAGGTCCTAGTGTAAATATTTATCGAACGTCAGAGATTAATTTTGAGTGCAGCAGCTGCATTAATTACTAATAATGATATCGAAAATTTTGAGAGGGAGCGTAGGAAAAAGAATATAGACACGGGAATGGTTGGGAAAGACGAAATAATGGTCGCAGGATGCTAAATATAATACATTCGTAGGTTAGGTAATATACATTCGGGGTGATACAAACGTTTAGTATCTCCCTAAATTTGTATTCATTTATTTACATTGTGGTTAGAGGTCCCTAAGCCCATGGGTGTCCAAGTACAGTATCCTTGATAAACAAATGTTCTTTTTTAGGCCTACGCACATTTTATATTCTAAAAAAACAAACAAAAAAACGCCCAAGGTTGGCATGCTATCAAGTTTATTTAGATTAAAATTGGGTCTGGAACATAGTTAGTCGTTTTTAGATGACATGTTTTAAATTAAATTTATATATATTAAATATATTGTCATACTGTGCCAATTTGATATTATATAAACAAGGTTGTTTAGAATAATTTTCTGCCAACAACAAAATCACATCCGATGACCATGTTGGCGTCATTTATACCATTTCTCTACACAACAGTCTCAGCGCGCATGATTGGTTGAATTACACAGACTAGTGTCGAAACTAGTACGAAAATAGCACGTTTTCTATCCTCACAACTAGTATGGTAGCCAGTACCAAGTGGCAGAACCAGTATACTTTTTCTGATTCACATGACGCTAGATGATGACGTGCTAGCTAGTGCTAGCTAGTACACTGGATTTCAAGTACGAGTTAGTGTCGTGTGATACGGACTTTAGATATGCCTAGAATAACCTAGATATAATGAGTACTCGCAGTATGCCATTGTGGGGGTATGACGTCAGAGTCTACAATGTATTCTTATGGAGAAAACGGAATTTAAAAAGTTAATCAAGTCCATTTGTACTATTAAATAAATTATAAATCAACCATTTATGAAATCAGAATAGCTTTAACTTTACAAAAAATAAGAGGAAAGTTTTGTAAAATTGTACATCTCTTAGTAATCTCTGATAAAAAAATCGTAAGCTTTGGCGGGAATTCAAATTAAAGAGACCTTAAAAACTAACGTTTAGACAATATAAAGTGACAATTTATATTTCCTAAACATTAGCTATTATTAAATATATTATTACAGAATTAATTAATATATAATATATATACCTATATTGTATATATAATATATAATAAAGATTTTTATGATAAAATTATATATATTATAATTTAGTTATTATATAATTTTTAATAACATTCATAGCTTTTTTTTAATTCAAAAATTATTAAAAATAAGCACACTTGAAACATTATGAAAAAAACATCTGCTTCGGTGGCCGCATGGTCTCGGGCATCATTCTCGCTATAAACTAGAATGTCGATGACAGGAAGATTTGGGTTGAGTTAGAATCCCAGTTGTGTGTATAGAAGGTGGTTTTTCACTCTCTCCCCACGCAAATGCGGGTACACTTACTCAATTTTTCCTCATCCTTAACTCATTACCCTAATTAGTATATATGTGCATAACCTTAACAGGTGTTAAGATGTGGTGCTAAATATATATATAAAAATTCATATCTATATAATATTAATAGCACCTAAGTTTAAAAACGAACAAGTTTAATTATTAAGGTGTCTTGTACAAGAAATGACGCTGGCCTTGACTTCGCCCAAATAAATACAATATTATGATTATCATAAACAAATGTCCACATTCACACAGTGTTTTTTTATCTTCAGGTTCCACACATATTAGACCTGACCAAAATTATCAAACAGATTTCTGTCATCGGCAGGCCATTCTCACATAAGAGTGATGCCTTAGACCATTTGGCCACTGAAGTCGGTCAGTCTTCCAGTGTTGTCATATGACCATGTGTAATTTTGAGCAGTTAGTGATTTACTCTTCTTTAAATTAACAACTCCATAGCCGAGTTGTCTATTGCGCCACACTCATGTTAGACTGGCCTGCTGAGGACGAAGAGATTGTGGTTCGAACCTAGCCGGGTGCACTGAGGGTGGTCTTTCCTAAAGGATTTTCCACTCTCTCCATACAAATGAGGCTGCATTTTCTCTTAATAAAATCTTCCTCATCCCTAACTCGATAACCTAATTAGTACATAAGCGTAAAACCCAAATAGGTAGTAAGACGCGGTGCTAAGAAAATTATTTACCATGCGTTAAGATTTAGACCAAAATTATAGCAAACATATGCTACCATCAGGACTTTCAAGTACACTAGCCCAACTTTTCTAAACAAAGTATTAAAATCAATTCCTCTAGGCATGTTCATCCCATTAATTCAGGTCGCTTCAGTGATGTGGTTTTAAATAAAAGATCGGAGTGTGTGAGGATAAGAGGGTTTAGAGAACAAGTTAAGTCTGGGTTGGACCAGGACTCAAGAAATAAAAGCGGGACGTACATAATACCAATATCATATCTACAAATGATGGAGTTAGTTTTAACATTGTTCCCTTTACCAGTCTTAATATAGGAAGTAGGTGAAAGGGAATGGTAACCAAAGATCAGATCCATCCTCAGAAAGCATACAAGCTGAGTGTGATCAGCATTAAATAACTTTAACAAAGAAACCTTTGATTTTCATAAAGCACACAGATTTTATTGAATAGAAAATAACTGATATTATTTTAACCACTCTCCTGTATTCCAATTGAAAATAAAACCATACCTTATACAAGTGAGGTTTGCGAGGAATATGATCTTGGAAAAACAAAAACAATGCTTTGGGGGGAAGTAACTGTGGATACCTTTAAGCAAACCTTTAAAAATAATGTCTATGCTATGGATGAATATGTGTGTTTATGTAAAGGAAATTGAAAATTATTTTAGTGTTTTCAAAAAGTGACTTAACTTAGTATAGACTGCAAAGCTATTCACCGGTGCATCGTTAAATACAATTTTAATCAAGATAAGTGCATTAAAGAATATTTTATGACGAAATAAAAAGTTACAACACACTTACTTTTCTACCAATGGTTTGGATTGTACCAATCACTTTATATCCAACCAACAATTAGAAGTCTATTTTTCAATAAACTCTTCCTCTTGTTAGCTCAAAGAGATATTATTTAAAATATATGAGTATCACATTGTTTATTTTCTCAAACAAATTTTGTAAGGCTATTATCTGAATATTTAATCCATGCAGGACACAAGATCTTTTTTTCTCTTTATAATCATTAACAATTCTGATGTGTTATTTATTTTAAAACTTGCCTTGTGTATAGACGAGTACTCATAGGTAGAATACTAAAATTTGAAACATTAAACACAAATTGAAAAGCATGAATTAACTTTCACATTGCTCGTTATTTTGATTTTATTTGTTGTATACAGTTACAATTCACTAAATTCACATTTTTATTGTTATTGATCATTTTGGAGTTGCAGTTCACGGTCCCATTGCTCTACTAAATTATGGTAAGTCCAGGTACAACATTGTCAACTTACCTTACATGGAATCCTAACACTTTCCCCCGGAGGTCCCGAGATAAAGAGTTGTTCGTGCTCACCGTATTCTAGCTAAGCCCACGCCGGAGTATTTATATATAATATGGTACAACTGTTATCTTATAATATATTTTACAATGTCAATAGTATGTTTTCAATGAATATAAATGTATACATCACTAGCTATTTTAAGAATTAAGGATTGTAGGCTGTATGCAATGTTATCATTGTGTAAATTTCTAGAAAATATAAATTTTACTATTTAAAAAATAAGATTAAAATGATTAGCTACAATGATACATCTATAATACTAATGAAAAATTACGTAAAATAGCCAAATGTTTAAAACGTTTCCTGATTAATACATTAAAATAACATTCATCGACATCAGTTTTTATTTTTATAATTTTTACTTTAGTCATTCGACAATGAAACAAATTGCACAATTTTGACCAGGGTGTATGCCTAGTCAAAATCAATGTCATAATTGTACATACAGTAGGTGCAGAAATGATTTTTTTATAGAAACATACAGTGCATATGAATGATACATATGTAATACATATGAATGACTTGAAGAATAATTAACAATTTTTTTTAAATGAACGAAGCACTTTTTTAAGTTTTTACCAACAAACATACTTTTGTAGATATTTTTACAATTTCAATATTGACTCAAAGTGTTTGCATTCAAATAAAACAACCCCAGCACTTATGTTTATCAATAAACTCCTTTCAAAATTGCAATATAATCAAGATGAAAGATGAATATACAAGACAGGACCTCTCATACATTAAGGAAATATATAATTTCCTTGAAAAATACTTAAGTATTTTTAGTATCCTGTATGATTAAACCATCCTGGTTACCATAGACATCCCAACAATATACACCAATATTCCACACATAAATGCACGATCAGCAATACAAAAGTGCCTGAAACTCGGCCATCAAAATATCGACCCACCACTGCATTCATAGTTCATTTCAACAAATTCAACCCTTAGAAAATGTTTCAAATTTGACCATTTTTTCCTTCATACTATTACAGCCATGGGTGCCCTCCCACCACAGCAACTAAGGCCCTATCACTCCTGCCCCGGTACTTTTATAGTGCTCGGCGAGTCACCAGTGTGCGGGGGTTAAAGTGGAAGGTCGATAGACAGTCACTGTGATGATAAGAGACACGGCCAAAGCCCTTTATTTATAGACACGGCTACAAAAATACATAGTGATGAGCTACAATTAAGGCTACTCTTGGGTATTCTTTGCTCAATGAATAAGCGAGATGATCTTCCTTAGTCTCACGAACCGGTGCACCCTACATAATAAAAATGAAGAAATTCCAGGACACAAAAACTCATCAACCTTTGTGTGGGTCCAGATATTTTATGACTTTTTTTATGAAATGTACCAACAAATAACAATTGAATATATTCATTCAAAGCCTTAATGCTTTCTTAACAATCAATTTAAACAGCAACAATTCTACAAAAAATATAATTTTCTTAGACAGTGAGTTCATCCTTAAAAAAAATGTACTTGTTACAACAGCAATTCACCAAGCAAACCATTTTTCTGCTTTAACAGTTGTCATTCCATGGTTACCAAAAAATCTCTTTTGATTTGAGCCAAACAAATATTCTCTTATGATGAAGACTTGGTTAAGTACAAGTAACAATTAAAACACACTTTGTCAGAAACGTATATCCTATAACACTTGTTTTGAAACAAATAGAACTGGCAGTATAGTAAAGATGACAATATAGTTCCATCAGTCACCTATTACTCCATACTTCTCAAATTAAACTATAAAAATTAAATCTGTTTGTATATGTATTAGTTTTATCTTTCTGTACAAAAAGAGTATATCACATTGACAAAAGATAAACAAACTTGATCTCAATTCTAATAATAACTATGGTAAAAACAATACTTATGACAAGTAAGAAACCTGGAACTACCATGTTTTAAGATGTTTTGGTTGAGTTAATAAACTGTTTCAAGATGTGTTAGTTTAGTTATTAAAGTGTTTAAATTTTTTATTAAATTGAATAAATTAGGAATTTAGATAATAATGAGATTTTAAGCCTCACACATCCATAATTTGTATTATTTAAAATATTTACAAAAAAATAAAACAATGACAAAGGAATTTGTCAAATCACCTAACAAAAGTATTAACAATAAAATATAACACATAATAACATTGTTCAAATATTTTTCTCTTTAAAATTCACAATAAAAATGAATTTAATCCCACTAAATGGTGACCCACAAGGCCGTAGCCAGCCGAACATTTCAGGAGGAGGGAGGGTCATAGCTCCCAACTGTCAGTGGCTTGAATTTTTTTTTAACAATAAACGTCTATAAGAGCTGTTTGGAGTGGTTTTTTTTTTATGGTAACTTAAGGCAAAGATTTAAACATTGTAAATGCTATATATTTTTCTCTAATTTAGAAACTGATTTGATACATGTATCTGAAACTTTAATTCAAATAGTTTCAAGTCAAAAAGCTTTGCTGCTGTATGAGCTCAAAAACTTACCCCTTTCACCCCTCTCCCAGGACTCACTTTTGTCAAGCTTTTGTCTAATCATACCCTGCTTTGTTGCCTGGCCAATGTACAAAATATTTGTAAAAAGGTATTTATAATAAGAATGGTAGAAGTGACTGGTTTTGCATATTTTCTTGTGCCTTTATTTTTACATTGCTTAAACCATAAATAATAATAAAAAAATTGTCAACTTTATTATGGGGGAGGGGATGTTGAACCCCTAAAAGTCCCCCTCTCTCCAACTACAGCCTATGTGATTCATAAACAATTCCCATTAAACTAGCAGCTTTCTAACATATGTAGAGTTGGCAGATTTTGAGCTGAAGATTCTTTGTTTTTTAGCAGCTGATCTATGCTCAAAATTCATATCTTTAAGACGGAACTGCATACGTGAATTAATAAATGTTTTGCAGAATTTTCTGGCAATATTGCATGAACATGAGGGAAGAAAGGTTCCTTCAATCAACCCAATCACCCTGCTAACACTTCTTTCTACAACATAATCTTCATTCATAAAACCAATATCCATATACCTTACACATGCATTTTCTAAAAGTTTAGCAGCACAAAGCACGACTTCAGAAGCATATTTAAGACCCCCCGTCCCTCCCTGATCTTTCAATTTTGTTAGTACCACATCCATTGTAGTGCGGTTTTCAGAAGAAAGTTCAGCAAATTTTTTGCAAGAGTTGCAAATGGCACTCCAAATTTTAGCCAAAACTCTTCCACAAAAATGATGTAAAGCGTCTTCTTCCATTGGATGGAGACGAACACTCTCAACATTAGTGTATGTTTCTTCAGAAATGAATTTCCTTTTCTTGTTTTTTATTGGTGAAGACAAGAAATCTAAGTAGGAAGAGTCAGATGCCACCGTGTAACTTGAATTCTTAATTTCGCTGGTGAATTGAGCTACAGAAATGAGCCGTACTGCACGCAGTGCCTGAAGGGGAGAAGGGAATGTTGATCCTCTATATCTTATCAATGAAAACGTGTTTTCAAGAGCATCTTGTGTGAACCGAGAAGACAAGAAATAACGAATTGTCTTAGACTTAAGAAGTTGAGAAGCAAGGGTTGCTAAATTTTGTGTGCTAACAATAGCACCTCTTTGAAAAGGTTTCCATCTTCCATCTATAGTCTTCATAGTTCTGATCAGTTCAATAAAATCTGTTAGTTTCTTGCTCTTGTCTTCCAAATTTTTCAATGTCATTGATGTTTTGACATGACGACTTGTCACCATTCGAAACCAATCTGAAATTTGTTCAATGAACCAAGCCGTTGTCAAAGCATTCCTTGAGATAACACCATGATGAACAGCTGCTCTGAGAGCACAAGAAGTCTCAAAGGACATCAGCTTTGATGCAAAAACCACTTTCATCTTTTCATAATTTGAGGGCTCTGTAATAGCAGTATTCAACAAATGGGGCGCAACCTTAAATGTTTTGTGAGAAGACCCATTTTCAACATATTTTGTAATCCACTCACTCGACACCACATTTGTTGGTAAATCATGTTTTTGTACAATCTCTTGAGGAAGTATGATACTGTGCTTTAAAAATCCGGCTTTTATATTCTTTAAAACATGACACACATCTGCAAAGATGTAAAGAACTTCTCCTGGCCGAAATGGGTTTTCAATGGTTGTTTTGTCTAGTGACCAACGACCAGTCACAATTCCCATTTGCTTCCACATGGATATATTTTCACTAGCCATATCCGACACCAAGCCCAAAACATGATAGCCGGCTCTCTCCATTTCACTCACACCATTCATAATAAAACCCATTAACATACTACCGTTGACTGACTGCCCGTCTGTTAGATGCCAACCAATTGTCTGTTTCCACTTTGTTGAAAGTCCTCTTGCAACCAATAAAAGCAGTTTATTAGCACGATTATTTAAATTTCCTAAGGTAACATAGCCCACAACTTTTTTTCTACCATTATCATACTCCAGTTTTTCCCTTAATTCCATTTCATCAACAGATAAAATAACCATTTTTTCTTTAATGTTCATTACTTTTCCCTTAGTAGACATTAATTCTATAGTTAAAGGGGAAATTCCAGGATCCAGAGAAACTTTCTGGACTCTCCGACATATTGATGAATATGAAGGTAGAGGATAGCCTTCCTTTAGTAAATGTTTGTACCCCTTGATTCCACAAGCATACCTAGCTTGCAAACCTTTACGAGTAGTCTCTTTAGACCATTTTCTGGGACGCTGGTTGGACAATTGTTCAATTTGATCTAAATTGAAAATATTGCTTATTTTTCCAATCAAAGTTTTGTACTTTTTATTTTGTTTTGACCGAGCTTTCTCCAAACACCATATTTTTCTTTGAAGTTTTTTTGTCAATTCCTTCATCTTTTTTTGGTGTTCTTCTAATGAAATGAATTCCCCAGAGCTGACATTTTCCTGAAAAAAGTATAAACACATTTAATTTTTCACAACTATGAAATCAATCAAATTGAAAAAAAGTGAGAGTTACTTTGCAAAGTGCAAAAATTTCAGTAGAGGAAAATATGTGAACTAACTAAAACAACATCCGACACCTTAGCTAAGTTGGTTGCATGCCTGCTTACCAAGACAAGGGCCCCAGGTTCGATTCTCAGCATAACCAAAAGAATTATCATTGGTGAAATGTAGGTTTTCCCTTACACAGTGATGAATTCACAGCCTGGGGCTGGATGGTGTGCCAGTCATAGATATAATTAGCGTGATTAGTACATTTGTGTATAACCTGAATGGAGAGTAAGACGCGGTGCTAAAAAAAAAGACAAAGTCTGACTAGCATCTGGAATATTGGCATAAACTCAGGATTTTTAACCAATATAGATTATCTTAAAATAGTTAAAATAAAGATCATTCTTTTCTACATGAAATGTTCCATATTTCTGACACATGAGTGGAATGACCATTACAAAATGTTTATAGGTTCTGCTCGAATTTCAGATTTCAAGCATATTTTTTTTAAGAGTGGTAAAATTCACAGACTTAATATTTTTTATGTTTATTTGTATCTAGTTAAAACTATTAATTCACCAAGTTTTAAACCCGAGACTCTTGTCCTTATTCTATGTATCTCTAAACATAGCCCATAGCTTAAAATTTTCACTTTTTTAGGAATAATATCACAAAAGCAACTGGTCATAAAATTTTAATATGTTTTTACACAGTAATAGAGTCTTAGGAGTAAACCTTTAGTAGCAATCTAAACTAGCGGACTTAGTAGTAAGCAAACAAAAAAAGGTTGTATTTTCCTATTATTTTGTTGTAGCACAGAATTAAAACATTTATGGGCTATATTTGAACCCATAGAAAAAATGGGATGAGAGTCTCAGGTTTCAAAATTGGTGAATTAATATTTCAACAAAATAGGTCTACATATAGGCATTAAATGTTTGAGAATGTTACCATTCTTAAAAAAATTATGCTTGAAATTTAGCACCACGTATTACTACCCATTTGGGTTGTACTCTGATAGCTCTATTAGTAAGACATTTAATTTTCCTTAAATTGTGATTTTAGTCAAAAACGCTCGCCACAAAAAAACTTGTAATTTTTTTAATCTATTTTTGGAGTGTCAACATATTGGGAATATTGTATGCAAAATATAAATAAATAAATAAAACTATCACGTAACATTATTTTAGTATTGGTTGATTTCATATGTAGTGGCCTAAGTATATAAGGTATTATTTTGATTTTATGTGAATTTCAATGTTTCCTTTCATCACTTTATATTTAAATACAAATAGCTCCTAAAATAGATATAAATTATGTATCAACTTACATTTACATCATTGGGAGCTGCCTCGGTTGTGCAGGTGTGAGCCACACGTAATGTTTCATTGAGGTTCTATAAAAAAAAAAAATAGACCTGTAATAACATTTCTACAGTTGTTTCAATGATATTACAATTGAGTTATGTGGATAAAATAAAGAAATATAATATTTATCCAGTTATGTTATGTTTTCTTATTTGCTTATATACGGATAAGCCCGTGTGCAGTTACTTACATTTACATCATTGGGAGCTGCCTCGGTTGTGCAAGTGTGAGCCACATGTAATGTTTCATTGAGGTTCTATAAAAAAAAAAAAATAGACCTGTAATAACATTTCTACAGTTGTTTCAATGATATTACAATTGAGTTATGTGGATAAAATAAAGAAATATAATATTTGTTATGTTATGTTTTCTTATTTGCTTATATACGGATAAGCCCGTGTGCAGTTACTTACATTTACATCATTGGGAGCTGCCTCGGTTGTGCAAGTGTGAGCCACATGTAATGTTTCATTGAGGTTCTATAAAAAAAAAAAAAATAGACCTGTAATAACATTTCTACAGTTGTTTCAATATTACAATTGAGTTATGTGGATAAAATAAAAGAAATATAATATTTATCCAGTTATGTTATGTTTTCTTATTTGCTTATATACGGATAAGCCCGTGTGCAGTTACTTACATTTACATCATTGGGAGCTGCCTCGGTTGTGCAAGTGTGAGCCACATGTAATGTTTCATTGAGGTTCTATAAAAAAAAAAAAATAGACCTGTAATAACATTTCTACAGTTGTTTCAATGATATTACAATTGAGTTATGTGGATAAAATAAAGAAATATAATATTTGTTATGTTATGTTTTCTTATTTGCTTATATACGGATAAGCCCGTGTGCAGTTACTTACATTTACATCATTGGGAGCTGCCTCGGTTGTGCAAGTGTGAGCCACATGTAATGTTTCATTGAGGTTCTATAAAAAAAAAAAAATAGACCTGTAATAACATTTCTACAGTTGTTTCAATATTACAATTGAGTTATGTGGATAAAATAAAAGAAATATAATATTTATCCAGTTATGTTATGTTTTCTTATTTGCTTATATACGGATAAGCCCGTGTGCAGTTACTTACATTTACATCATTGGGAGCTGCCTCGGTTGTGCAAGTGTGAGCCACATGTAATGTTTCATTGAGGTTCTATAAAAAAAAAAATAGACCTGTAATAACATTTCTACAGTTGTTTCAATATTACAATTGAGTTATGTGGATAAAATAAAAGAAATATAATATTTGTTATGTTATGTTTTCTTATTTGCTTATATACGGATAAGCCCGTGTGCAGTTACTTACATTTACATCATTGGGAGCTGCCTCGGTTGTGCAAGTGCGAGCCACTTGTAATGTTTCATTGAGGTTCTATAAAAAAAATAGGCATGTGTTGATATTGTTATTATTGTAAAACATAGTCTAAATTAGGAGGGATGACCAATATATTTACCTGAATTATGTTTGAGTAGAAATTAACACATACCAACCAGTGTACCAGTACCAGTAATGATGCTGAATAAAAATAATTTGGAGAAAATCACCATATTAAAATCTGTAAGTAGCTCACCAATGCGCAGACAAAATATTATTTCAGAGTGTCTAACACAATGACTTTCTCAAACATAAAAAAAATACCTAAATGCTATTAGGAAAAGCCTTATTTATCTAAATAAACTGACCAGAGTGATTCTCAAACCATAGGATAGCTTTTGAACATTAATATTTAATATTTGTCATTGAATAAAAAAGTTTTATTTTGTTAATTGATATTAACACCACAACCACACACAATCTAGGTTTCACTTGCAAGATGAATGTAAGCAGCGTTTTCCACAGAGTATTTTTGCCGGGTGCGCCGCCCGGCTTATTTTACTGACCGCCCGGCTAAAATCAATTATTTGTGCATGTTTGTTGCACAAATCAATAAGTATTAAAATACTGCCCCTGCCCTGTTACTTAATAATACCATACAGCTGACAAAATTTCCTGGGGAAAGCACTGGTAAGCATAACCTGCTTAGTGCCTGGTAGCCAATTTAGGCATCAATAATTATTCTTAATATGTATAAAGTAGCTGGTTATTTATATTCTTATTTTCATATTCAAGCCATATGAGAGATTTTGCAATCTATTGTAATACAATATTGAAAGGAAGTTTTTAATGTGTTAGATCTACCTACCGACCGTATGTGATGAAAAAAACTGTTTTAAACACAAAACAATTAAATAGTGGTATTATATAGGAAACACTAGGGCATACACTAAAATATCAGAAGGCCTAGTATCAGTAGGCCCTTACTGTATAAGTTTTAGTTTGGATATTTCCTATGAGCTAGGGCCTATATAAACTTAGGTTCAGTTTACCTTTATTGATATAATCTTTTGCCCACAGATAAAATGTGTTGAGAAAATAAGTGGAACGGCATCTGGTCGAAGCTTTCGTAACCGATCAGCTCTATTTGTCTCAAACTGTCTCTCGTCAAAATGGCACTGTAAATTTAAGAACATATGTGTAGATTAATGTATTAAATATCAAAATACAAAAAGTGTGTTTTGATAATAATATACATGAATGTTGTAGTTATTTAAAAAAATAATTTACAATGTTTATTTAAGGGCCTACCTGAATTATTATTATATTAAACCACAATATTTGGTCTGTTTGTCTGTATTCCTCAAACGATAGGCCCTTCATTCAAAGATGAAATCATTTACACAAATAGTCTTGAAGAAACTAATGTAGGGTAACCCACACAAGTGAAGTTTTCTAACAACAAGGCCTACAGCTGAGTTGTGAAATGTGTGTTAGTATCAGAAGTAAACCTGTATATATGCAAATAAATGGTGATTGTGTATTCATTAGAATTGGGCTAGTTCTATAAATTGTAGGTGAGCAGCATTATATCAATGCCAATAATGTACTTTGATAGTACCCGCCTCGGTGGCGTAGTTAGCTAACGCGCTAGTCGTGTTGAGCTCGACTGCTGAGGACAAGGAGATCGAGGTTCAAATCTAGGTCGGGGGAACTGGGGGGGGGGGGGATTTCCTAAATGGTTTTCCACTCTCCCTCCACACAAATGTGGGTTCACTTCCTCTAATTCAACCTTCCCAATTCCTAATCCATAGCTTAATTAGTACTTAAAGCGTATAACCCGAACGGGTAGTAAGACGCGGTGCTAAATAATAATAATAATAATAATAATAATTTGATAGTAGAACACCTTAGCTAAGATACTGTAACGTATTAAACATAAATGTGTATTTAGATCATTTTACCTGAAATGGAATGGGGTTATTTCTAGATATTAGAACCCACATTTTCACATTTAACTCACTTTGTAATGCATAGGGTCCTACATGAAATTGTTATATTGGTTAGGCATACAGCAAGTGAGTTACATAATTTAAAAAATTCAAAGCCATGACAGTGTTCCATGTATTGAAAAGTGAGCAGGTATATGCCTAAATTTCTTGCTAAAAATAAATTTAAAAAATTAGAAATTGTTCAATTTTTGGTGTTTTTAAATGAAAGAGCACTTTAACCTTCTTTTGTGAGAGGGGTATAAGATAAAAAATACTTCCAAACAGGAATGTTAAACATAATAAACACATTTAAACACTTGATATATCCAAAATTATGATTATTGGTTTCTTGGATCAGACAACAATAATACTCAACTAGCAAGCCAACTAAAATACCTCATTCAGATTTCGCCATGTTGGTTCACTTCAATGATAGTAGGTCTTTCTTTATACATAAGTGATAAAGTTGTATTAAAATAACTAAATATGGATCTGATTTTAAAGTATATTATCACCCATCAAAAGTTAACTTTTATTTGATTGAGACATGGAAAGTTAAGTAAAGTTAGGCTAGTTTATGATTCACTACACAAATCATAATGGGTTTGATGCGCAACCAGGGTGGGATTTTTTAATTTCTTTCTATGTAAAATAATGATAAATGTTATGTTTACTAGCACTTAAACACACAACAACATAGACACATTTCCTATTATAGCAAAACAAGTATTATAAAAAGGTTTTTTTTGTGGTGCAAACACCTAACCTTTCAATTGGGAATGAATAAAAAATTCAATTTACTATTGTTTTTAGAACAGTTTTATATAAGGATCAATACAGTCTAACAAAATAGGACTATATAGAACTGTTTTTCAAAATAACGTCTTCTTTAATATAATAATCCTCTGTAAATTTATTGAGTTTTCAAATAATTTGTTTAATGACTTGGAATTTTTCACAGTATTTATTTTGGTATAACCGAAACATTGTCTTTAGTTGTGGGGTGTTTAAGTGCTATAATTAATTAAATTTCACTTAATTTGACACAGCAAAAATTAAGAATTCTGCGCTAGATACGCAGTATAGCTATCAAAGAACTTTATAAAATAAAATGTGTGTGCTGTAAGCTACAAATGTTTTAACTCCTAGCTAGAATTTTATTGTGTTGTGTTAAACATTATTTTAGCCATATGCGAGAGATAATTAATGTATATACAAGAACAAATACGTTAGGTTAATCTTTACATTTAATATGTCAAGTGTCTTTAATGTGTTTATTATGATTAATAATGCTGGTTGGTTGTGTTTTAATGTGTGAAAAAACTTGTTCTTAAAAAGCTAGGCTATAATAATTTTATAGCTATGCTATTTCCAAAATTTTGAAACTTAAGTAGGCCTAAATTATTTCATTAAAACTGTAAATTCATTGTGGGGTGTGTGTATAATTCCAATGAACAATGCAAGTTTTTTTTAATAAATATTATTGTCCTAATTAGTTTTAAAATTAAGGTAGACAAAATCAATGGTTTATGATGTGCCTAATTCAGATAGGCCTAGGCCCCATTTTTTCTGATGGATTGGACTATCATTAACCCGATATCATAGTAATTCAGATCCAACATATTAATGGTCATAATAGCTCACTTGTTCATATTTATTAATTACAATATTAAATAAACAGACTAACCTCACATATTCTGTCGTGTCCTTTTCTTTGCCAATTCGCCCGCTTCAGATTGGATTCCCAAATACTACTTCTTTTAGGGTCAGCAGGAAATCTTTTTAATTTACAAGTTACAGTGGTATGATTACAATTTACAGCACTACATATTTGTGGCATTTTTGCTTATTAATTAAATCTAAAGATTTATTATATTATTTTGGTCACTCGTTATTCACACAGTATCTTATTTTGTTGCGAAATATTTTGATAACCAGTTAGAATTTGATGAAGCATCAAAGAAAAATAGCTCATAAAAAATTAAAAGATAAATATAAAATAACACATAAATAAAAAAATAAATAAAATTAAGTTGCAGACCAATATCATCATGTTAAGCTATGAAGTAAATAAAACAAAAGCCAGTACACCTTCAAAATGGCGGCCAAACTTTTTTTTTTTTTTCTTGTTTGTTTGGATATTACCACCGCCATAAGACGGAACGGCTAGCGAGTACTCTTCTAGGAACGCAGAAACGCATCGAGGTTATTCTAGATATGCCCGCCTAGCAACACACTCATTTGGCGGGATCGCGAACTATTTACCTATTCAAGATGGATCCCCTTGAAGAAATTTATAATAAATAAAAATAAGCTGAAAAAAAAAAAATAGAAAAATGGACTGCAAAAAAAAATCAAAGTAATAAAATAATGCACAGATTAGTGTAATTATAAATCTAAGATATATATTATATATTTTTATTTTTTCCGAAAATGTAATCTACCAGGGAACGACCTTAAATAGTTAAATATCTCATTGTAACAGTAATTAAAACGAGCGTGCTGCGAAAGCGGCCATTCCTAACACCCCACAAAATGCATATAAAAGGGAAGATCCATAAAATCACACTAATAATATATATATTAAGCCCGTATCACACGACACTTGCTTATACTAGAAATCAAGTGTGCTAGCTAGCACCTAGATATCTGTATACTAGCTAGTACAATGGAAATGGGACTATAGTATTCTCACGCTGCTAGTTTTTGGGACTAGGTCCTAGTGCAAATATTTATCGAACGTCAGAGATTAATTTTGAGTGCAACAGCTGCATTAATTACTAATAGAAATATCGAAAATTATGAGAGGGACGTAGGAAAAAAGAATATAGACACGGGAATGGTTGGAAAGACGAAATAATGGTCGCAGGATGCTAAATATAATACATTCGGAGGTTAGGTAAAATACATTCGGGGGGATACAAACTTAGTATCTCCCCAAATTTTTATTCATTTATTTACATTGTGGTCAAGGTCCCTAAGCCCATGGGTGTCCAAGTACAGTATCCTTTATAAACAAATGTTCTTTTTTAGGGCCCTACGCACACTTTATATTCAAAAAAAAAACAACAAAAAAACGCCCAAAAGGGTTTGGGATGCTATCAAGTTTTTTTAGATTAAAATTGGGTCTGGAACATAGTTTTTTTGTTTTTGTTTTAGATGTTTTAAATTTAAATTTATATAAATTAAATATATTGTCATACTGTGCCAATTTGGTATTATATAAACAAGGTTTTTTTAGAATAATTTTCTGCAACAAACAAAGTCACATCCAATGACCATGTTGGCGTCATTTATACCATTTATCTACAAACAGTCTCAGCGCAAATGATTGGTTAATTACACAGACTAGTGTCGAAAATAGTACGAAAATGCACGTGTTCTATCCTCACAATAGTATGGTAGCCAGTACCAAAATGGCAGAACCAGTATACTTTTTCTGATTCACATGACGCTAGATGATGATGTGCTAGCTAGCACACTGGATTTCAAGACGAAACTAGTGGGCGTGTTGATACGGACTTTACCAGATGGTAAGAATACCAATAGTATTAATAATAAAAATAATTAATACTAAAACTAGGGATTATTGAAAATCCTCACAGTGCCCCGTAATCTCGTAGGGCAGGTTTAAACAAAGTTAAAATCTGTTTCCTACGTATTCTAAGAAAATTAGGGAAGTTTCAATAATTCTCTGAACAATTACCAAATACAAAGTTGGTACCACTATATATATCGTTGAAATTAATCATGTCAAAATTATTTACAAACATAATATACAATACAGTTACAATAGTTTCTTACATGTTTCGTCTTATTTTTAAAGCATCATGTAAAATAATCAATTATATTTACGGGTCAAACGAAAGTTAGCCCTTCCAGCTCAACGCTGTCAAATATCCAAACCTCACAGATCGTCGCTACACATCATACATTGGTTGGACCAGGATTTGCCCAAACTGAAGTTCAAACAAA
>JBCFYV010005068.1:0-17474 GCA_039000515.1 Timema cristinae
ACAGCAGATTAGCCAACGTTTGCAAAATGATACTAGCTTGTAAATGGGTAATGATCATACTAACGGCACCTATTATCAGCTATGACAACTAGTTTGCAAAAGGGAAAAGTTGTTTTAAAACCATGTATTTTGACTAGAAGTCGACTTGGGGGTCGTTAGGCTCAATATCGTCGTGATTATTGAAGCTAACCCAAATTAAAAAATGTCTAAAAGAAAAAGAAATTATTCATTAAATATTATGTTATAAACAAACACTCTAGTTAATTGTACAAAAAAATAAATAAATCCTTAATAATTTTTTTTTCCATTTAAAATGCATTAAAAATGGAAACATTTTAATGAAAATATTCAATAACTATTTTTAGCGTGGTTTGAAAATCCATAAGAATTATGAAAGAATGCCCAGATATGTTCTAAAAATAAATAAAAAACAACAAGGTTGAATTATTAAATATATTTTGTTCTAAATTCTTTTGTTTTAGAAACCGTGCATTTATGGGTAGGCGGGCCTTAAACAATATTTTATAACGGAATTCTCTTCAGCCATACCAAACACCAATAATCAGGCCTTCAACGCGGTGGGCATGTGGTATAAATGCCAAGCTCACTTGGGTTTGCCACTGACTGGGAGATTAAAAACCCGATGGGTGTAATTAGGGTGTTTATTGGCTAGATGATTTCTCACTATCACTACGCAAATGTGGGTACATTTACTTAACATTTTACTTTTTCCTACTTACTCCATTAGCACTGGCGGTTTAAGTTAGTAAACTCGTACTAGCGTAACCCATTGCGATAGTCCAAACGGGTGCTAAGACGCAGTGGGGGAAAAAAAATTAAGACCGTAACAAGAAACGTATCATTTTTAGAAGTCGAGGTTCTACTTGTGACGACTTACGAATGCCTCCCAACAGAGACGCCAAGGATTATTCAGGATTAAATCCCTTCCGAGGAAATTTTTGAACGTAATTGAGGTTGTGTGTTAATAGGTTTATCAGAATTTAAAAAACGTTTATTAGGCTAAGCATTGTGAAAGGAACCTCCAAAACACCTCTCAGCCCCCCGGCAAGGCCCTGCCAACACTAGCAGTATATATCGACCACGAAAGAGAGATCACATTGGCGCTCCAAAAGTGTTGGGTGTTTGTGTACACTAAGATAATAAAAGTCTTTTATTACTAAATGTAACTTTTTTTTAGAGCCTCCTTTGAAAGAGTTTAAAGCGCCCACCAAAGTAAATAAGAAAGTGTATACACCATTTTTGATTTCTGTTTTCTGTTTCAAATATCACTTTTAAATAACTCTACTAGTACGTGCGCCAACACTCAACAACTACATACCTCGGTACTCCGGCTAATTATTTGACGGATCCAAGCAAGAGTTGTCCCTCACATGGCCTAAAGCCCAAATACCTCCTTCACCAACCTCTTATGTCCCTGGCGCGTACCTCAAGTTTCCACGAGCGTGCACTAATGAACAAGCATTGTTTTAGTGCCCATCTCCCTTGTGCACTGATACGTCGAGCGTTTGAAGATAAGGTCACCAGTACTAATTATTGGCGGCCTTATTTCAAATAACCATCCTGCCTCGACCAACTAAAAACCTAAATCAATCACCCGCGCACTTCTAATGATGGTGGGTTTGTTGCGGAAAAATATCACCATGGCAGCGCTGCCAGGTGTGTGATGCGTCATTGGTTTCTGTGCGTTTGTGACTGGCAGGGTTGCCAGGTGTGTGATGCGCCATTGGTTTCTGTGCGTTGTGACTGGGCAGCGCTGCAGGTGTGTGATGCACCATTGATTTCTGTGCGTTGTGACTGGCAGCGCTGCCAGGTGTGTGATGCGTCATTGGTTTTCTGTGCGTTTGTGACTGGCAGCGTTGCCAGGTGTGTGATTGCGCCATTGGTTTCTGTGCGTTGTGACTGGCAGCGTTGCCAGGGTGTGTGATGCGCCATTGATTTCTGGCGTTGTGACTGGCAGCGCTGCCAGGTGTGTGATGCGCCATTGATTTCTGTGCGTTGTGACTGGCAGCGCTGCCAGGTGTGTGATGGCGCCATTGATTTCTGTGCGTTGTGACTGGCAGCGCTGCCAGGTGTGTGATGCGCCATTGGTTTCTGTGCTTTGTGACTGGCAGCGCTGCAGGTGTGTGATGCGCCATTGGTTTCTGTGCGTTGTGACTGGCAGCGCTGCCAGGTGTGTGATGCGTCATTGGTTTCTGTGCGTGGTGTGACTGGCAGCGTTGCCAGGTGTGTGATGCGTCATTGGTTTCTGTGCGTTGTGACTGGCAGGGTTGCCAGGTGTGTGATGCACCATTGGTTTCTGTGCGTTGTGACTGGCAGGGTTGCCAGGTGTGTGATGCGCCATTGGTTTCTGTGTTTGTGACTGGCAGCGCTGCCAGGTGTGTGATGCGCCATTGGTTTCTGTGCGTTGTGACTGGCAGCGCTGCCAGGTGTGTGATGCGTCATTGGTTTCTGTGCGTTGTGACTGGCAGGGTTGCCAGGTGTGTGATGCACCATTGTTTCTGTGCGTTGTGACTGGCAGGGTTGCCAGGTGTGTGATGCGCCATTGGTTTCTGTGTTTTGTGACTGGCAGCGCTGCCTTGGCATCCTAGTGTGATATATGGGCCTAAATGTGTCCAGACTCTCGATTTTCCGGGGTAAGGCTCGGTGCACACAGGAGGAATTTCGGTGGAAACTTCGCGGAGCGGAAGACGCGCGTTCTCCGCAAAATATTCCGCAAGTTCGAGTGGAATCTTCGCGGACATCCATCTGAGGACCCCCCCTTTTATACAGTCACCATGGGATCACACGGAGTGTGTGGTATTTCTTATTTTTCCCAATAAAATATATAAAAGAAAGAAAAAATGTAAGAAGCATTGTAGATATTGGACTCGTCCAATTGTTAGCTCCGATTAAGTAAGGGTACGTTTTACACCTTTTTTCAAAGACTTGAGGAAGATGACGTTAAATTTTTTTATTTATTACAGAATGTCTTTTCGAACGTTCGATGAACTTTTGTTCACTGTGAAGGATCGTTTTCAAAAAGAAGACACAAATATGAGAATGTGTATTTTTTGTAAACCATCCTGGCTTTAAATCTTCAATAATAGAAAATCACCTTCTATTGTTGTAACTATCATAGTTTTTCAAATAGTAAAAATTTTTTAATTTTTCCCCCAATATTTAAATTTTTTATAAAAAACTCGTGCTTCCCCAATTTTTTTATTTTTTGAATTTGTAAGAAAAGTTTCAATTCCAACATACAACTATTAAAATTTTTAAAAAAAATTCAAAAATTTAAATTTTCATATTGTTTTAGTTAAAAACCCCCCCAAAAAAAAAATTTTTTTTATTTTTTATTTTAAATTTTTTCTTAAACAAATTCAGTTTTTTTAATAAAAATATACAAAGGTAATTCCCAAAAACGTTTCTTTTCTGATGGGTGCTTCTCAATCATTAAAAAAAAATACAGCATATTTCAATCCATCTGAATTTTTTTTTAAATTTCCCTTTTTTTAACCTCTACGGGTTGGGCCCCCCAAAAAAAGGCCCCCTTTTTCCCATCTCTAGCAGGAAAAACCCCCATATAAATTTTTTTTTTTTGTCCATTTTTATGTAAAAAAATTTAATAAACAAATTTTTTTTGTTAAAAAATTTTGCAAAAATAAAAATATAAAGGGGAAACCCAAATAACATTTTAAACCGTCCCGCCGATTTTCCCCGCCAACTCCCGCCCTGAGGGACCGTCCCCTAGAAATTTAAATGAGAGGGGGTCCCCAAGGGGAATTCCGTGGAACATTTTCCCCAAAGGGGAGCGGGGAAACTAAAAAATTTTTCCCCGGCAAAAAAATTTTTCCCCCGTTGCACCGAACTTTTTGGGCCCTGGGGTTTTTTCCTGGCCCTGCGAAGGTAGCGATTTTCCGCAGGGCTTCCCCCCCGCGAAAAAACCCCCCGTGTGCCCCCGAGCCTAATGAGGGTAAAGGGGGGCAGCATAATAAAAATCACGGATAGAAAAAAAAAAAACCCCCCTCTGTTTACCACTGCCTTAAAAAATTTTCCCCCTTTGTTTTACTTATTTTGTAAAAAGGGGGTTTGCCACAATGATAAATACTAAAACGAAGCAGCAAAAACGACTCCTGCTTTTCCCATAGGGATTTAAAAAACACAAACAAAAAAAAAAAAAGACCAATTAGTTATTTAGATTTTATATTATTATTATTATTATTTCAAACCCCGTCTTACTCCCCTTTTTGGGGTTTTAAAACCCCTTACGCAAAATTTTAAGGGTGGGGGGGATTGTGAGTGAAAGAAGGACTTTCAAATTTAACGTGGAACCCCAACCACGGTGGGGGCCCCGGGTTTCCCCAGGCTTTTTTAAAAATGCGGTCTTAAGATGAGCGTCTAAAAATTTTTGGGGGGAGAAAGTCTGGGGGAAAAGTTTATAATCTTGGGGGGCATAATCCATTGTTAACCCAACTTTTATGCATAAAAAATCTTTTTTTTTTTCCCCCCAAAAATTTTTAAATTATTGTTTTTAGCTTTTAAAAAGCCCCTATGTGCTCTCCCTTTTAAACAGCATTTTTTAAAAACCCCCGCAGCAGTAATGAGTAGCAGCAGCAGTTTAGGTTATTCATTTAAAAAATAGGTTTTTTTAAAAAGAACCCCCGCTTTAAATCCCCCCCTTATGAGGTTTCCCACAAAAATTCGTTTTAAAAGTCCCTTAGGGGTTAAGGAGGTTATTTTTATGGGGGAAATTAACCGATTTGTTTTGAAAGCCAAATTTTTTTGAGATTTTAAAACTCGATTCCCCCCCTCATGGGGAGTCAGTCTCTGCGAAGGGAGCGCGTTTTGCCCTGCACCCCCTTATTATTTTGAAATCCAATTTTTAAAAAAAATTTTTTAAAATTTTTTAAACCCCCTTCTTTAAACATGCGGCGGCCATAAAATTTTCCCCCGGGGGGGATGGTTTTTTTTTTTTTTCCCCAAAAATGCCCCGGCAAAACTAAAAACCAAAAATCTAATGAAAAGGGATTTAAAAATTTTTTGGTTTTATTTTTTTGAAAAAAAAATTTTAAATTTAAAAAATTTGCCCCCGGTTTTTTACTAACCGTTGGGGGTTTTACCTTTTAAATACTAATTACACAAAAAGGGTTGGGGAAAAAAGGAAGGGTTAAATTTGGGGAAATTAAACCCCCCCAAATTTGTGAAGGGAGAGTGGAAAACCCTTTGGGGAAAAACCCCCCCCAAATTCACCCCATCAGATTCGAACCTCGTTCCCCCGTCCTCAGCACGGCTTAAAAAAGACTGGCGCGTTAGCCAACACGCCACCGAGGGGGTTTTTATTTTTTTAAAATTCAAAAAAAAATTTCTATACAAAAAAAAAAATTTTATTGGGTTTTTCGTGTGTGTTCCTTTTAAAAATTATGTTGCAAACCGGCCAAAAATAAGAGGGGTGGGTTAGGAGTTTCCATTGGACCCCAATTTGCTAAACCAACTTCGACATTATGAGCTGGGAAATAAAAAAGACCTCGAAAAGGTGGAAAAACGGTATTCGAAACTTGACGTTAGGCAACCGACACGTTTTTCCTTGATTTCTACCAATTAGCGACGGGAAGGCAAAGGGTGGGGATGTTTAAACGTCCAAATTCCAGCTGACAAACTTTATAAATAGGCTCAGTGGGGATGACCGATATTTTAATTAAAATTTAAAAGCGATGCCCGTTTTTTTAAAAACAGTGGTCTAAAACTCGACTTTTTTTAACAGGCCACCCCGGTCTACAGAAAACTGCTTGCTAAATTTTTTAATACTTTTTTTAGAGAGTCTTACTAACCGTCTAGACTTACACATTTTAATCACACTTGTGGGTTAGGGATGAAAAAATAATTAAAAGGGAATTTAAACGGCTTTTGATGTGGGAAAATGGGGTTTAAAATATCTGAAATCATTAATTATAATCAATTTTAAAATACGTATGAAAAAAATAGTTTTCAACTATATTTTATGTGATCAAAGAAATACACGATGGTATTTATTAAACTAAAAAAGTCTTGCACTCAATTTTTAAAGGATTTTTTTTTAGACTTTTTAAAATAGTATGTTTTTTTAAACCCAATTACGTACAGATTAGGTTTTTTTTTTTTCGATCGACTGCGGGCCAACCCGATGATATTATAAAGGTTATTACAGAAAAGCGAGGGGGGAGTTTGCAAAACTGGGTTAAGATTCAAAATGCCCCCGACTAAGATTCAATTGTGTCGTTCATTAAACCCAAAGAACCTCACATGCAGAGTTTCGGTGGGCACCTTTTGCCGGGTAAGTGGCCACACAGTCCAACTTTCTTTAAACTAGCTAAAAAAAATACCTTTGGAACCCCTTTTTATTTTGCCTTTTTTTTCGTTTGTTTTTTTTTGGGCCTCTTTCAAAAAATGAAATTTTCCCCTATAGACGAACCTAAGGGATAACTTTTGTTTTTTCATTTGCCTTGTGTTGTTTTACCCAGGAACATAGCATTTTTTATAAACGGGGCGACTACAATTGTTTTTGAAAATAAATGTGAAAGTTAAAACATTTGTTGGAAAAATCATTTTTTTTGAAAGCCCCAATAAATGTTAAATATATTTCACTGAAAAAGTGTATTAATAAAAGCAATTAAAGATTTTAAATTTCCTTAGAGAGAAAAACTATACAATTTTGCCATATATTGTAATAAAACCCCCGGAAAATTTTTAAAATGTCTGACATTTCCATTTTTTCCCTGATCCCCAACTGGCAAAGTACGTAGTCGTTTAAATTTTAGCTCAAATTAGTTAGTCAAAGTGCTAGACAGTGATATTTAATTGGAAAAAAAAGGGATAAAAATAAAACATAAGCATAGACGGTTTTTTTTTTAATTATCAATACCCCATTCCCCCCCCGGATAAACCCGTAACTAAGGCATTTTGTATAGCCAAAAACGGATGTCACCCAATCCTTAATCGACCTAAAAAATTTTTTTAATGTATGGAGGGGATTGGAAAAACTACGGACTATATACACACACTGCCCAGGGTTGATAAAAAAGTTTAAACCAAGCGTAGAAAGTGGTTTTTTTTCTCTGCCTTCTTTTAAAAAATTTTGTTTTTTTTAAAAAATATAACATTGAACAATAATTATTTCCAATGATATCCCAAACTCGAGGCGAAATTTGGTTCGAGCCAGTCTTGTATCTATCTAATGGGTTTAAATCGGCCGTGGGGATGTGCGTTTGAATAGCCCTCAGACAAAATTTCTTACAGCTACATAATTATATCGGGTTTGATGGATTGAAATCTCTAGAATCCACTTGTATGAAAAGTGTGGTTTGATCGCGTTGAAATCCTTCATAAAAGTAAAAAACATTATTAAAAATACGCTTTTTTCTAAGTAATGAACATGCAATTTTCTGGCCCCGGGCACGTTTTATTGATTCCCCAAACCCTTCCTTAAACCCTCTACAAGACGTATATTAACAAAACCCTTTGTGATTGGGGAAAAACCCAACCCTCCCCAGGGTTCGGTTTTCCAGTTAAACTGTAAGGTCCTCCATTTCATTCAAAATCACCTTCCATTACACATTAGCGAAGTGCGTAAAAACCCAACGGGTAGTAAGACCCGTGCTAATAATGATATAAAAACATCCCAAATTTTTTAAAAGACGAGGTAACTTTTTTATGTTACAGTTAAAACGTTTGTTAGTATCGAAAACTTATATTTTTTTAAAAACATAGTTTTAACATTACAAGGTTTTTCCCATTGAACATTAATTTTTTTACAAATAATCCCCCAAAAAGATAGGCACAACCTTAAACAACCCAAAAAGGGATAAAAAGTACCATTTTACATGGGGGGATACAAGGAGATATAAGGTTTTACGAAGGATACAAAGATATAAGTGTTACATGAAGGATACAAGGTGTTTAAATGAATTAAGAAGATACGGCGTTACGTGAAGGGATAAAAGGAGATACCACGTTTACGTGGGGGATAAAAAAGTACAAGTGTTACGTAAGGTAAAAAGTAAAAGTGTTAATGAATGAGAAAAGGAGATACAATAATTGTTACATGAAGGATAAAAGGCATATAGTGTTAGTGAAGTGATCGAGTAGTTTTGAAAAAAAAATTTTGACAGGTGGCGGGCGAAAAACTACACCTCCCCCCTTTTTTCCAACGCCTCATTATCCAAATGAATACTACTTACTATATTTTTCCTCGTTCGGGAATGTACTGAGAGGGGAAAAACCAGGCAACACACGAATACGATTTTATGCACCTAATTAAAAATTTTTATGCTCTATATTTCTAAAAAAAATTGATTTTCTTGTTCCCCAAAAAAATTAATACTAATTGAAGATTGAATTGTGTTCAATTTTTCCCCGAATAGTGAATGCAAAAAAATCTTAAAAAAAGTTTAGACTTGTAATTTGGTCTAAAGTTTACATTTGGGGACACCAAAAAAAAAGAAAAAAAACCTCATTTTCTAGAATTCAATTAACAAAAGCATAATTTTTTTTAAAAAAAAAGGGTTTTAAAAACCCTTCATGATTTTTCCCCAGTATTTAAATTCAAATTTTAAAAAAATAAAGTAATCATTGCACAAAAAGGGTTTTATAACCATATAGGTTTAATGAACCATAAAAAAAAAACATACCATCTCGAAGCACAAAACTTTTTATGTTTAAACCACTAAAAAAATGGCCACCTACCTGATTGTCGATGGCTCAAGTTGAATTTAAAAAAAAACCGTCAACTTTTTTTTGGGCCAATATTAAATTTTAAGTTGTTTTAAAAAGCTTCCTAAAAATTGCAAGCACGGGCCCCTAAAAATAACTTTGGTGATAAAAGCTTAAACCCGAATTGCATCTTTATTGTGTTTTTTGTATTTTTTTTAGTAAACCTTAGAATGAAATTTTGTGGCAGTTTACCATATTAAAAAAAATATATAAACACCCTTTTATTATCAAATTCAGTGTTTTTTAAATTGACACAAAAAAAAACTCAGTTCGAAAACGACTTCGTTTGAGGTAATATTGAAATTTAAATTTTTCCCCTAATCCCCCCGTAAAAGTTGGGCTTTCAAGGGTTCGACAAATTAAATTCTACACGGCTCCCAAAATTTTTTATAGCTCACCTACCCTTTGCGTTTAAAAACCTGTATCGTAGCGAGATTTTTTATGATTTAAAAAAGCATCAAATAAAAACAAAGGTTTTGACATTTTCTCCGATCCCCTCACAATATTACCAAGGCCCCCCGTCGCCCCAAAGCCCGACCTTTGGGTTGGCAGCGGTCAAAAGCCCCGTATAACTTGTCTATTGTCCCACGATTTTGGACCCCGGAGTCAAAATTTTAGAGAGAACATTTAAGGACAGACACGGGGAGCCGCTCCCAGAGGGAAAAATCGGGATCCAGGGGTAAGGTGAAGCGGAGGGAGGGAGCAGAAAACCCCTGGGGGTTAGCAGGGCCCGATTGAATCGCAAAACATTATTAAATATGATTTTTTAAACGTTCTAAGCTATCATGTAAAAAGGATCTTTAAAAATATTGAAAAAAAGGGGTAATATTTGTGATGAGTTCACAAATAAAAAATACAAAAAATGTAGGTATTTTTGATTAATATATTTAATTTTAAAACCCTATTGTGTTTTCCATTATATATTGGAAATCGCAAAAACGTTTTTATAAATTCATCAATTAAAAAAAATTATACAAAGCATTTATTAATATATAAGATAAAAAAGATAACAAATACTATGTTAGTTTTAAAATAAATTTTGAAAAAAAATACAGATATAAATGTATAAGTGACACAGCTGAATGTTTTTGTGAAAAATGAATAAAAAAAAAACCTAATACATTTAAAAAAATTAGTTAGGGAAAGGTAAATTGTTAAAAAAAACTGTGTTAAATTAATTCCGTTTTTTTAAAATTTCATGATAAAGTGAAAAAAGGAACCCAAAAATGTACTTAAAAATTTCCCCTTTTAGTTTTAAAAACCCCTTTCTCCCTTAGGTGATGAACAATTGCATGTTTCTACATGACAGCGCTAGCATCAGAAAACCACTAGCCTTGATCTTTTAAAAAAAATTATTTTGCACATATTTTAATATATATATATACACAATTAAATTTTGTCTATTTACCCGGTAGCCTGAGTATAGTCATCACAAAAAATTATATTTAAATTTATCCCTTTCAATACTATTTAAAGGGGGGCAAGTTAGAAACGCGAGTTTAAATTTGGCAGTTTTTTTTTTTAGTTTTATACCAAAACAATTTTTTTGGGCAAAAATTATAAAAAAAATTTTTCAGAGAAAAAACAAGTTTTTTTGAAAATTTGGGCTTTTCCCCCGCCCCCAAATTTACCCCGGAGTGCTTTAATTTACCTGAACCTCGTTCACGCGTTCGGATATATTCTGCACCCTTGATTTTTACTGTTAATTATCTGTAGATTGACTGATGTGAACTTTGAATGATAACTATTGAATTTAATAATTTTGGGGGGGAAAAGTTACCCGGAAAAAATGTTTTTGGGGGAATTTCACCTTTGCCCCCCCTCCCCCCAACGCGACCCCCCGAGGTAAAAACCCCATAAACCCAGGCCCCTTTGGGGGTGCTTGGTATTACGTAAGCACCCTAAGTTAAAGATGTCTTTTCTTTCTTTTTTAAAAAAGGGGTCCCAAAAAGGTTACCCAAAGAATAGAAACAGGCCAAATGTTTTTTTTTAAAATAACATTCCCGTATTCACTCATACTTTTTTTAAAAATTTTTTGAAATAATTAACAAATTTTTCAAATATATATAAATAATGTATTTGCTCTTTTTTTAAAAAAAATCACCAGTTTTAGTACAATTTAAAAATTAAATTCTGTTTACAGCATATTTATTGTTATTATTTCGCACCATTAATTTTCCCTCTTTGTTAGTAAAATCCAGTAATTTTTTAATTTATGAAAATAGGTTAATGGTTTTGGGTGGAACAAATTTTGAAAAAAAACCCATCTATAGGGTAGAGGGGTTAGGCGTTTGCTTTTTTTGCTTAAAAAGGAGGGGAGTGTCCAAAATTACCACAAAAAAAGTGACCGGTGCTCAGTAGGCAGACTGTATCACTGAGCTAAGGGTTTAGACGGGAGAAAACGTACTTAAAGCATTGCTCCATGCAACAGACGCTACTAAATTCAAATCAACAAAAAAACGACGAGAAGATAAGTTATTTTACACAACTTTACCAGTACCCCCCTTTTGCGCGCCGCACACACACACAACACACTAATTACGTATTTCCAATCCCCGAGTGGCTTTTTAAATTTATAATCCAACTGCTGGTAATACTAATTTTCACAATGAATAGGAGTGAGGAGAGTAAATTTTAGAGGAAAAATTAAGGGGAATTTTTTGTGGAGGGGATGGGAAACAATTTAAGAGAAACCCCATAAGAACCCCCCGACGGGATTCGAGCCCAGATTTTCCCTTCCCGGCAAGCCATCCCGCAAGAGGGACGCGTTTAAAACCACACGGCCACGTGTTGGTTAGCAATACATAATTTGAAAATGAAACCAAACAAGAACCCAATAAAACGCCACCATTTAGTGGAAATGTAGTCAAAAAAAAGATAGAGTGACGCAAAGAGGATTTAGAAAAAAAATTAAAAACAAAAGGTTGGGGAAGGGAAGACAGGCGGCGACAGTGCCCCGTCGAGTTAAGAACATCTCCGACAAGACTTCAATACGTCAAGCTTTATTGGGGTCCCTTCTTTCCTGATAGCTTTCAGCAAAAAGAGATAGAGGGAGGGGGTGAAATAGTATGGGGAAAAGGTCTGAAGAAAAAAAAGACGTTTAAATCGCGGAATAAAAGGGGCTTTCCAGCTAATTGTCATCTGGATGACCAAAGTTTTTAATGAAGTTAAAAATTAACTTTTAGTCAGTTCTTAAAAAAACGTTTTTCCAACTCCGGGGTTTGTCGTGTTTTGTCAAATGAGCAGATAAGTGCCCCCCTGTGGGGCTGGTCCCCTGAGACGAACAATTATCAGGAGCGAACTTTTTAAATAAGAGAATTGATTATTTCCCGTAAAAAATTGGATTTTATTTTTGCGAGCTTAAAACACGAATATTATTAAAAACGATGCCGAATTGGTTTGAATTTTGGAAACAGCGGAAAAAAAATTTCAGTTACCATCATAAATAATCATAAGCAAAATCTAGCAATAGAAAAGCAAATATTTAGAAAAAGCTGAAAAATGTTGTGAATGTGTGTGTGTGTGTATAAAATATATTATATATAATAATTATATATATTCCCCTTATTGAAAAATAAAACGGAATTTTTACGCTTCCTTGTAATTTTCTACGTCCCCATAAGAAATAAGCCAATAATTTGTCTGGGAAGAGGACAGGAAATTAAAATAAATTGAAGGGGGAATGAAAGGGAAAAGAATCTCCCCGTGCACCCAGTCAGGTTGAGCCCCGCCCTCCCAACTTTAAGAAGGCTACAATTTTGGAACGGTTACGTGGATTATCTTCGTTAAATATAAAAAAAGAAAAAAACCAAATCACGACAAATGAGATGTTCAGTTAGTATTCGATTTTAAGTTCCTCTGACAAAACCGCCAATTTTTTTACGCAGTTACACCAATTTTTTACGATGCCCCCCAGAGGGTTTTTAAAACGCAAACCGCCCTATGGTCTGTTTTAAAAGTTGCCTCCCTTCTACGCACGGAGCAAGTTATTAACGGTAAAACCCCCCACCCCCTTGCCCCCACGTGTTTTTTCGTCTAGGAAGCCCCATAATTTTCCTGCTTAAACAGTTTATTTAGCGTCTTTTAATAAAAAAAAACCCCCAAAAAAATTATGGAGGGTTTTTAAACGACCCATTGAGTTTTTTTTAAGAAAAGCTCAATTTATTATATATAAATTTGTTAGAAAAAAATCCCTTTACTAATTTTTATCAGTTAACAGTAATTTATATTGATTGAAAATTATAATTTTTCTTCAATCTAATAAAAAAATTAAAAACAGCTGTAAATTTTTTTTTGCGCCGGTTTACTACCCGTTCGGGCATCTGGTTTTCAATTTGCTAAGAGAAGGGATGAGTACGGTTTTAATTTGAGGGCAATACGCCCCAGAGTGAGAAACTATAAGAAAAAAAAAAAACCCTCGAACACCCAACCCGGGGTGAACTCGGATCTCTTTACTCTCCCTGGGGAGCTCGTTATCGTGAGAGAAAGCCTTAAAAAATTTTGACCCGGGCCCCCGAAACGGGTTTTAATTTAAAATGGTTGTAAATCAGACCCAAAAAATATTTCAAGAGAAAAAAATTTAGACATCTTTAAAATAACGCCATGGAGGGTTTCAATATTGTTCAGAAACAATTAAACTAAAAATTTTATATTTAAAGGGGGAAGGCGTATCAACACAGTAATAATTAGTTCTAACAGGGGTTTCCAAACTGTGCATTCGATGCCCGGGGTGTCGCCTGTCTTTGTCCGGGCGCAGGGCTTAAGGGAAAAAATAAAACGTATAATGTATAGTGAAATGCAAAATGCAAAAGTTCAAAAACGTGTGCTTATACATATTTTAATAAATCAACAAGAAAAATTTAAGAGTTCCCCGGGTTCTAACGCTCCTTGAAAACATTGGTACGGGGATCACACGGGGAATTTGTCGCGGGAGTTTCATCCATGTAAACAAGGAAATCAAGTAAAGGGCGAAGATGCAGAGGAGGTACCCTCGATGCTCATGCGAGTCTAAAAAAACAAACTATTTTGTTTTTATAATCATGGACTAGAGGGGCGGTGGGGGTCTGCTTGGGGTGTATTGGTTTGGCTGACCCGTTTTCCCCCCAAAAAAAGGGAGTTGGCTTGGCAGTCCAAATATATACCCTTTCTGATTTGTTGAGGGTGATTTCCCACAGTCAAAATAATTTTTAGTTTTTTGCAATAAAAAAAAAACCTTAGTAAAAAAATTTTTATCCTATATCTTTCCAATTCATTGCAGGCTACATAAAGTTAAAAAAAAATTTTATAATGCGCCTTTTTAGGCGTTTGGAAAAATGTTGCCTCAGATTAGGGGAGGGTCCCACAGACATCCCAAAGGATTACTGATAAGCAGGCGTGTTCCCAGTACCCCAGTTTCAGGTTAATGTGACTGGCATGATTCAACCGTTCTCGTATTTTAAATTCGGATTCCAGAACTTCACTTTGGCATCGTCGTTTCCCCAAAAAACGTACTCAAGTTTAAACTATCCCCGCTGAGGGGCCCCCCACTTTTATTTTCTATTTATTGAAATTTTTTAAAGGGCAATCGGGAGGGATTTTTCTAGATTTTTGGGCCCGGGTTAAAAATTTCCCCGGGATGGCCTAAAAAAGTGTCATTTGGGAAAAAAAACGGTCTTTCCCCCTTTTAAATTTGGGAAAATAACGGCCCCCGGGTTGGGTGATGTGTCGTTTTAATATTAAAAATTAGTCTTATAAGTAGTGTTCTAATGATTGGTCGGTTAGAAAAGTAAGTTAAAATACCCCAAACAAACACAACACAAATAACAACCACCACCACATTTAGAAGCACAAACGTCAAAACTTCATTACTTGATCAAATATGTCGACTTGCATTGCAAACAGTCCGGTGATGAGCCCCGGGGCAGGGCTAGAAGCCGCCTGCAAGTTAAAATGCACCGGCTTGAAACTGTTTGGTACTGAAAAGTGACCCCCGGGCAGGGGGTGCTAAATTGGGGCTACACCAAAACCACCCCCACCAACCGCCCTTTTTAACATACATTAAAAACCCTGGGGGGTACGCCAAAGGGCCGAAAAAATATTACCTTAGAGGGGTTTTCCTTTTTTTCGGCTTTTAAAAAAAAAGTTTTAAAAAAGCCGTTCAATGAGATACAAACAGTTATAGCCCTCCTACTCAAAAGAAGAATACTTAAAAGACCGATAAAATGACAAGTGTGAGCCAACATAAAAAATACGCATCGAGCCTATACTAACGGACAATAGTGTTTGCAGCAAGTTTTATGTTTGGTTTAGTTAGTGACTCTAAACATACCACTTAAAAAAAAAAAGAATTAAACAAAAAAACTTTGAATTTTTTGTTTGACAAGGGATTCATCTTAAGACTAAAAAGATAATTTTCTTTTGGTATTCTAATAGTAAGATCAAAAGGAAGAAGGGGCCCTACACACAAATAAAACCGCTTCACTTCAGTCGATAGTTTCAGGGTATCAAGAGCGACTTCACATTTGTCCATGAGGGGAAAAAGTCGATTAAATCCAAAATTGGGTGTCTCTAAAAAATCACTCTTTCATTTTTTATATAAGGTCCCCCAAGACCCGGGATCAAAACATTATTTTGTTTTTATTTCTCAGGCCTTTGGATAAGACGTCAATGGGGTTACTTAAAACCCAAAGTCACCCATGTGTTTTTTTAAAACGGCTTTTATGGAAAACTAAGTTCAACCCCATCCCTTTTTAAAAATTGACAACAAGAAATTTTTTTTTTTAAAACTCTGAAAGAAAACGTCCCCGGATATAAAACCCATCCCCCTTCCCAGTTTGATCAACCGCGGGTCTGCCCATTTAACATGACCTGAGGAGAGGGAATGTGCGGCAAGGGTAGAGGGGGGGGGGAGGGAAAAAACCCGGGTTGCCATGGCGCAAGGGGGTAGGAAAGAGTACATACAGCGAGCCTGGGGGCCCTGCTGAAACCCGGTGGTTGGGAATTTTCTGTGACCAAAACCTCACTTCATCCCGATAAAAAAAAATTTTTGAGTTGGATTTTTTTTTGTCTCTTCAATGTTTTTGGTGTTTTTATTCTAAAAAGGAAAAAATTTTCTGGACACGGGAATAGAACGGGCCTTTTTTTTCTTAGTACGCCCAAAGCCCTTACCCCGAGATATCCAGGATTCGTCTCGTGCCCAGGGTCATTCTTCACTACTATTTTAAAGGGAGAGTCTATTATGGACGTGCGGCTACAAATGTGTGATTTTTATTAAGATCATGAGCTTATCAGATAACGCAGCCACTTGTACAATCATTGTAGTTGACGGGATTGAATATTAATGAATCGAATAGCCAAAGCGATTATTTAGGCTATTATTAGCCGAAAATCTCCGCACGTCTACCATAGACTCTGCCTTAAAATATGAGTGGAGAATGACTTTGGGCACGGGACGAATTTTGAATCGCGTAAGTGAGATCACGTATAGCGAGGGATACCTGTATTAGCTTTAGAACTGTTGTATTCGACATATAATAACTATCGCCATAATTTTCACACTGCTTGCCAAGTAGAACAAGAAGTAACAGGAGAGGGCGAGCAAGCATGACATATAGCTGAGCCACAATAATCTATTTAGCTCTTCTGATAAAACCACAAACGAGCTGGTGTTGAGAGGCTTACATATGTATGTTTAACTACAATTATTTTATATCAAGTAGTTTGGAAAGTGCAAAACAGTGACTGAAACTTTATTGACTTTTACTGGTAAGTATCAATTCTGCTGAGTACATCAACATTGAATCTTAAGTGTGGTAAATTAATTATGCCAAGGTGAGCCTATTTACATGTGTGCATAGGCCTACTACGGTGCTTTATGTGTGCACGGCAGTCCCAGTTAAATAGTTAAAATTAATTCTGTCTACAATTTGTCACTAAAAACATTACATAACATACTAAATAAGCTCAACTTCTAGAAACTCATATTTACACTTTGAAAGTGTCACCTAAAAGCTTTTTTTTATATAGTATTCAAACATCTAAAGGTCTTTATAATTTCACTAAAAGAATGCAGAGCTGCCATTTGAACGATAAAGGGGGAAGGAAAAAAGGTCCAACCAATCCATTAGAGCAAATTCACCCAGTTGGAACTCCGGGGTACGCATTTTTCGCTGACTCGGGAAAGGAGGGCGCGCGTCGCGACGAATTAAATTCGCATGGAGCCCGCAGATTTATTGCAACGCGACCGAGCGTTTTAATGGAATTACCGCGGCGGGAGGAAAAGCACCAGCTAGCTCATAGAGTTTCCCGTGTGAGAACTTCAGGGTTAGGAACAATTATTCTAACACGGATATAATCACAAAACTATCGTCGGACTAAGATAACGTCTACCTAATCTGATGATGCAGACATATTATTGCGACCTTAATATTTTTAGAGTAAAAGGGATGGGGAAGGAGAGAAGTTACCTGCAGTGACTCGTATGGAAATCCCCCAAAAGGAGATGGCAATATTTTTTTTAACATTAGATCCCTTTTGAAGCCAATTTAAAAAATTTTTAAACATAAATAAGAATGTATATGTTTTGCGTCTATATTATAATCCCATATTCTACCAGTACATTGATAATTACTTTCAGACGGAGGTGAGTGTTAGAATCTCCTAATCCTCTCCACCATCGGTACATCCCTGATAATACATAATCACCTCTTTGATCTATTACAAACAAAAAACCGAAAAAAAAAAATCCCACA
>JBCFYV010005069.1:0-39286 GCA_039000515.1 Timema cristinae
GTTTACACCGGGATTTGAACCTCGATATCTTTAGCACAGCTAATGTCTGTTAGAACGGCCATACTTCCTGCACCCCCACAATTTTTCTGGTAGACCAGGTAAAATGTGTACCCCCGTTTGCTTAAAACCCATCGATGTTTCTCTCACCGGCATTCTATTGACGCCTTATACTATGCAACCATCGATGAAAATATACAAAAATTATTATAATATGCATTGTGACGTTAGATTGCTACCCAAGGATCGGCCTCAGTATACACGCACGACAGGGATTCGAACTAAGCTCTTCAGGCAAGCGTGAGATAAGAGCTGATTTTGACGAGGCGAAATGTGTAACAGCATATGCCAGGGTTGAAATGTGAAGTAATTAGCGTTTGTTGCCCTCTACGGAATCGAACCTACTACCTCCTCCCGTCACAGGGTGAGATGTGTACCCACATTTGCACTGTTAGAAAAATAAACACGACTGACGGTCCTTCAAGATCCCTCTAGCCAGCACTGGAGAAAGACGTCCATCCTCGGAGGGCGAGCTAGCACAAATGCAGATAACTGTAAATAGCTCAGGTGCGTGCAATCACCGATGCGGAAACAATATATCGACGAATAAGAAGCCGCCAACCTTACATGTGGCACACCCCATTGAAGCGACTATAAATAGACCTTGAAATCATTACATTCTCTCATTATAATTAATAAATTGCGGTTGGTAAACATCATGAGTTTCGACGCACTGCAAAATTGGCTAAATTCAGGTATGTTTTAAAATGTTTTATATGTTTTAATGGTAACTATTTTGCTTATTTACGTCTTTGGTGTAAAGCAGCATTTGTTCCTTTGACAAACTTTTAAGAAAACCCATCCCCTCCACTTGCAGCGTCGGTAGCGCCGGTAGCCCGGATCATTTAGAGCTTTTTAGCGAGGACTCAATTTGTCTGGTGGATGGCGAATGGTTTATGTGTAATTAGCTTCCTGCTATATATATTTGAGCGTGATTGGTGAGTGGTTTTTTCTCACAATAGTAATTAATATGTATTTATTTAATTTCAGATAACTGAGATCCATATGGTTGGATTCTGGCCTGAGGGATCACATGGCGCCTTCAGAGGGTTTAACGATGCGTGTAGAAGAGATCGGTGCTCTGCACGCTCCACCATTGTCCTCATGCAGCCTTCAGCCCCCCGGGCCCTACCAATGCTAGCAGAAATTCGATCCCTGATGTTTGGGTGAATTGTACGCAATAGAGCATCTGATATTCCATTATATACTTTACCGTCTACGAGTAACTATACTATAGCCACTAGGTTGGATATATACATATTATTACGCAAGAGTTATCCACCTCCTATCTTACCCCAAAACCACCGTTGTTTCGCCGGTATACCAAAACCTTTTGTCCGCTGACCGTTTCGAGAATATTAGCTCTTATATTCATTGTATAGAAGGTTATTATTATTACAAACAAGAAAAGAGAGAGAAAATTATAACTGTTGCTTTAGCCGTGTTTGCAATGTGTTGGATCAAATTCAATCGCCACCTTAGCACATACGATAGCATGTCTGTATACTAAACTATCGGTACTGCGTTAGATTCCCGACAAGGCTAAAAATGTCAGTTTGATAAATTAACAGACAGCGGGCTGGATTTGTGGATGTCCTAGTCTTTAAGTTATTAGCATTCTATGAATAAAAAGGTGACCCGAGCTTTAGGCTGGAAAACAGTAACTGATTGAAATTAAATTATAATATTCAAGGAAAAAATTGCTTTTTTAAATTCTAAAATAAAATTATTTCTACAATAGAAAACTTAATTATGACCACTAAGAATTACCACTCTAACATCAATATATATTTTTACCGATCTGTGTTAAGACATGTTTTCCCCCAATACCTTATTTACAGCTATATTTCTTCAATCATTAGCGCGTTGTCGTAAACTTGGTTTACTTATCAATATAACAGATGGTATTTCAAGTCACTTTAAAGTCTAAAACATTTTGTAGGTAAACTTGGGTACTTACCGAAATAAGAGATGGATTTTTTTTTGCGCTTTGCTGCCCAATTATATGATTTTAAAACGGCAGTATTTAGATCTAGTGTTACAAATCGGTTTTTAAGGGGCTTGCATAGGGGAGCCAAGACAGTGTCACTCAAGTGTTCAGCTCTTTCACGATTTTGATTAAACTATTAGTAGTATCGAGTTTGGTCTTCACTGGATGAATACAAAACTTGATTCTATGTTATATATTAAAGAGAGATGTCAACATAGTTTAAAATATGAAATTTTGCCCTTAGAGAAGTCATAATAAGGGATATTTGAGTTGATCGTTAAAGACCTAAATCCGAGGGAAACTAGAGGGCAATACTCTAGGAACATAGAATGGAGATTTGTGAATCGAATTATATAATTTATTAGGGGGGTCAAAAACACAAAATTTATTGGTATCAAATTATTAACCTGAGAGGTAGCAACTTGTAGCTATTCCCTGTATACTAACGCCATCAGTCGGGAAAGGACCAGTCTAGCTTTGCTCTGAACGTAGGAGGGAGTAATGGAAGTGAAATAATGGCAGACGAGCAGGCTAATCCATCTCTCGCTTCCTCTTGCCGTTCGTACTTCCACTCGCTCATCACCTTCAGTAGAATCTTGAAGGTCGTGGCACACGTACATTTTGACCACATTTTATTAAGTGGAAGCTAAAAGAAATTAGCGTCAGTATGGACGAAGAAAAAACAACTGTGGACCATAGAAGAGGGAAAAAAAGAAGATTATACCTCACAAACCCATCGCAAGAAAAGAAATTGGAATAAGGGGAAGAAACTATGGATTGGTGATTCTGGTGACTATTTTTTAAGTTTATATAGCAATAGTGAATTGGTCAAAAATGACACTGGCCTATTTATATTCATGTATTATCATAACACTTTTTAAACACACACAACCTAACTTAGGTAACAATGTGATCTGTACATCACATTCAGAAAAATAGCCTAGATATTCACTATTCAGATAAAAGGACGTATCCATCTAAAATAGAAATTTATTTTATAGCACCCCTGAATCAGCTTCACGAATCTCCACCAAGGTGCATTAACGGTAGTTTTTTTAAATGTGAAATTCACTTTGGTTTTATAATCTATCTACACGCTAATGTGAGAGCACTTTTTGTATCAAATACTTTCTCTTCCTCACCCCTAGTAAATTATTTTTTATACTGTTGTTTTAATTTTTTTTAATAGTTCCTCCGTCCGTCCGTCCGTCCGTCCGTCCCCTCCCCCCCTCAAAGTAACAAAGTCTTATTTTTAAACCAAAACTGTGTTATTAAAAATTCATAAATTTAATTTAAGAATAATATTCGTTCCCATGACTTCATAATAATAAATAGAGTACTGGAATATTTGAATATTTGTTTTAATTTTTTTGATTAAATGGTCATTTAAAAAAAATACAAGTTTTATGTGACAATAATTAATACTTGAACATGCTTGACAAAATTAAATCCTGTATTATTTTGCATGCAAATAATATGTCCTAGCAATAAAATATTCAGATAATTACACTTTTCGCCTGAGATTTTTGAGTCACAATGCTGAAATACTAATTATGCAAAATGTAAGGCAAAGCATAGCGGTTTCTTATATTTAACCAATATATATAACTCCACAATTATATTCAATTTACAGAAAATACTTACTGGTTATAGGAAAATAACTATTTAATAAAAGCATGTTATAAATTTCTGTGATTTTGGTGAATGAACAATGACCAAAACACAAAACATAATGGCGGGATAGTAAATTCGGCTTATATGTTTTTCTACTGTCAGAAATGTTCAAATATACCGTTTATAGGCTTTTGATGTTGTAGTTTTATAAAAAAAAACAAGTTTCTTAAAACGTGATCTTATTTATCTACAGAGTATGCTTTGTAAAGGCAAGTGACTTAAATACTAACAGAGGTGGTAACAGTTCATCGAGCGAGCAAAAACCTAATATTCAAGAACAGATAGAAACTATGGATTGCAATTCTATGTCCTCCTTCTTCTGAAGAAAGGTGAGTTTCTAAATAATTTTATGGTGTGGTCTATAATCAGCTGGTGACCTGGTGGTCTAGGGTAAGGTGCTGGACTTCTGTGCTGGGGGTCCGGGGTTCAATCCTTGGTCCTGGCACAGATTTATCTGATTACCAAACCCTTCCTTCACCTCTGACAAGACTTGTGAATGTGGGGAATGCCAGGCCTCCACCGTGGTTCGGATTCCACGTTAAACTGTAGGTCCTCCATTTCATCTCGCAATCACCCTACCATTACACATTAGCGTAAGTGCGTATTACCCGAACGGTTGTAAGACGTGGTGCTAATAATAATAATAATAATAATAATAATATAATAATAATAATAATAATAATAATATAATCAGCTCTCTGTCGACTTGCAATAAATTTTATTGCTTGAAAATCTTGAGTATAAAAACTTTATAATAAATATTAAAGTGCTAAAAAGCTGTACATATATATAACCAAATTAATAGTTCCCAAGATGAAAGGACCACAGCATCCTTACTAAAACAAATTTATTTTATATAGGCCTACCAATAGTTGTTTACATTTTGATTTTATGAATATTCATCGTGATATAATCCCCTCTCCAACTTCGGGCACACCTACCAGCATCTTATCTGATACTATTCGGTATCCTCACTGCAGCGTACAAATTAATATATTCACACATTCAATAATTAGTAGGCCTAGCAGCAGCACCTTTACACAAGATTTGATGGACATATCCTCCGGCGATTAGTCGAAGACATAATTGTATTCACAACTGTAAATATTAGATCTCATAATTCACTCTAGTGTTTTTAATTTATTTAGTGAACAAGTTAAGGTGGGCTGGAAGAGGACGCGAGAAAAATTAAGTGTTTTTTTTGCAGTTTTCACAACAAACTTTTTAAAATCAAATGCTTCATTAGAGACATCTAGTTTAATTTCCATACATGGCAATATCAACAGCTGTTCTTGAATATCTGCTATGAGCATAGCATCATTTAATGAGAAACATTTTAAACAAGGAGTAAAAGTTTTCACAAAATTCTAGGACAATCATGACAGAAATTTAACAACTGTTGATATCACCTTGTAAAGAAAATTAAACTCTATATTTGTACTGGAGCAATATTTGTTTTAATTTGCTGGAAAAAATTGTTTGCTACAAAACTGAAAAAAAAAAACTAGTTTTCCTGGCATCCCCCTTTGATCCCACCCTAAGTACAGTTAATAGGAGTGCCACATTCATAGAAGTAGGGTATAAAGTCTGAAACTAGCTATGATATCTATAGTTAAACTATATGTTTTATGTATTTTGAACTGGTACAGAGGTATCAACTATAATCTAGGCATACTTGGAACCCGTCCCTGCCATGACAGAACCATTTTATGAGGTTCATGGTGAAGCCGCTGCAGGAAGAGGAAATTTAGATCAATTGTAAGTCGAAGCAAAATGTTTATCTTACTATTTTAGACAACACACTTGGGTAAGAGTGGAATTCACATTTATATGAGAAAATTAAGTCAAACATGAGTGAAAAGGACTCCAAATAGTAGAAAGAAATACACGCCCACACACTGTGATTTATGGCTGGCTACCTACTAAAAAATCGCGCTGAAAGACGTGTCATTAGTTTGGGCTAGTCTTCATTTGAAGTAACTTTACGGTTGGGATGAGATATATATTATTTTTATTTCACCCTTCCAGGCTATTCTTATTTAACTACACTTCTTGGACAAGAATGAGGAAAGTATAATTTTGAGCAAATGCTACAACATTGGTATGGATGGGAAGTGTGAAATAATATACTATATAATATAAGCTACAGGCCAGATATTGAGGAAGAATACATTAATACCTAATTAATCTTGCTTTCAAGATCAGGGATGGAGTTTAACGTATAGAAATCATTACTTACTACGAATTAATTTCCATAGCAAAAAACATTTTAGAGGTCATCGTTAGATCTCAAACTAGCGTTGAAACAAGCCATTTTACCAAGTTGATTTAAATTTTTTTTTTTATTAAAGAGTTTATTTACTCATACATGGTATTAATATTGTGTGTGCTTATTGCGAGATAAAAAAATTGCCAATTTATTCCTCATATCTCCCAATTTTACAAATTAATTGATTTGCTGTAAGGCAAAACTAAACTGGTTTATTAAATATATGATATTACATTGTGCGAGAATGAGAATTAAAAAAAAAAATGAAAGTCATAAAATGTATGTTAATAGTCTTCCTGAAATATTTTCTTTATATTATGTATGACCCGCCTCGGTGGCGTAGTTGGCTAACGCGCTAGTCTTGTTAAGCTCGACTGCTGAGGACGGGGAGATCGAGGTTCGAATCTCGGTTGGGTGAACTGGGGTAGTTTTTCCTAAATGGTTTTCCACTCTCCCTCCACGCAAATGCGGGCTCACTTCCTCTAATTCAACGTTCCCAATTCCCAATCCATTATCGTAATTAGTACTTAAAGCGTATAAACCGAACGGGTAGTAAGACGCAGTGCTAAATAATAATAATAATAATAATAATAATAATAATAATAATATATTATGTATGTATTTGATTAACTCAAAATAACTTTAGTAAGAAAAACAAAATAGCAGTTTAACTTTAAACATAATTGTGTAAAATAGGTGTATGTATTTTAATGAAAAAAATTAAAGAATGCACAAGACATAAATTCAACAAAAACTTTAGTCAATGATTTAATTATTACAAATTATTATTTTTACATCAATATTTTTTTTTTCAGGAATACTACAATCGATACATTTCAAATAAGCCCCCCTCGACATTCAGAGATGCCATCCTGTAGCTTAACTGATGGTGACACTATTGAAAGTATTCTCCCTCCACATTTAGAGTCGCCTAACCCCACATCTCTAGATAATACCATACATTCGACTAATGTTAATTCAGAAACAGAAGTTATAATGGATATTTTCCCGGAAGATGTGCCACAGACACCATTGTCTTCACAACAGTAAATATTACATTACACATTTCAGTGTTAACTTATTTAGTGAACAATAAATTAATTTCAAATTTTGAATTAAATTGTTACCCAAGCTACCCTGATTAAATATGATACATATTTAATAGGAGTGTAACCTTATAAAAATACAATTAGAAGCTGAAATACAATATCTAGAATTATGAATGTAATAAAATAAATGCTAGTTAAATATCACAGGCTAAAATTAAGATTAGCACAATCATGGCAGTGGTAAGGTGATCAATTTAAATTAAGCCTAGTATTAAATTAGTTGAAAAATTATACATGTACACGGGAATTGATTCCGTGAGTGCTAAGCCAAAGGCCCGGGGTTCAATTTCCGTGCTAAAGCTATCAGTTAACATTTATGGTTCTGGTTCCAGTTCCATTCCTTGCATTAAATACGTCAAGCTACAGTGCAACTTTGTTTTGTTTTTTCTTTCCAGGGACACAAATGTTTTAAAAACACCCTATATCATAGAAGGAACGCAGAATAGTCGACTTACAGTACTTTTTGGAATGTATTCAAGCAATAAAACATAAAGGGTTCGACTGCACATTTTCAAATGTGAATATTACAGGCGAAACAAGGAATGGCTTCTGCAGCATATTACACTTGCAGTGCAATATGTGTGGGGTTCTCGAAACACTCCGTACTGAAAACCCCAACTCACCGATGAATGTTAATACCGCAATGGTGGCTGGCATTATTAACACAGGCCAAGGTTTTTCTCAGATGGAAGAGTTGTCTGCAGTACTAGATATGCCTTGTATGGGCAATCCTATGTACCAAAAGATACACCAAGAAGTAGGTGAACACCTAGGAAGCATTGCTTCTGATGAAATGATGGCTGCCGCGCGTGAGGAAGCAGCATTGGCTGTCAAAGCCGGAAATGTGGACAAAGAGGGTCGACCAATGATAACTGTTGTTGCAGATGGAGCATGGTGCAAAAGATCTTATAAAAGCAAATACGACGCTCTCTCAGGAGTGGTAAGTTATATATAACACATAGTATTGAGACGTAGAACTTTGTGTTGAGCTAGATATATTATTTAATATAATATAGTAATCACTAAATAAACTTTTAAAACTCAATTTTGTTTTTGCTTTTCAGTTTAAAGTATTTTAATGGTCCTGTAGGTAAATATATCCTACACTAAATTTTGTTTATGATACTAGGCATGCATTGTTGGCTTCAAAACAAAAAAGGTGATATACATGGGTGTTCGCAACTCCTATTGCTCTATTTGTGAAAGAGCATCTTCTCAAGAAAAACCTACTAAAGAGCACATATGCTATAAAAATTGGACACAATCTGCCACTGCAATGGAAGCTGACATCATAGTTGATGGGTTCAAGCAAAGTGTACCAATGTATGGAATCGTGTATGCCGAACTTATAGGTAACTTAACATAGCGCTTTAAACAATTAGTTAATATCGTAACATCAAAAAGTTTTAATTTATAATCCAGTTATTTCATTGGGAACCGAACAAAAATTAATATTAATAAATGATATTGCCTTACCAGTATGATATTGAATTAATGAGTGGATTTAATTATTTTTTTTAGGAGATGGGGACAGCAGTGTCATGAAACGTTTGAGCCTAGCCAAGCCGTATGGTCCTGATTTCGAGATAAAAAAGATTGAATGTGCAAATCATATTCTTCGCAATTATGTGAATAGGGTAAAGGAAATTGGGAAAAGAGGAAAGAGCCAACTAGGTACAATTCCTGGAATTATTAGGTCATCCATTCAACAAAGAGTTTTAAGAATGCGATATGCTGTAACTGAGGCAATAAAATATCGTCAAGTACAACCTTTCCCTCATCATGAAAATGTCAAACAACTAAAGGAAGACATAAGTAATGGGCCAAGTCATGTTTTTGGTGATCATTCTCGGTGTGGGGAGCGAGGATATTTTTGTCAGGGACCAAAAGAAGGTGAAACAAATTTAGTGCCAGAGTTGATAAAATATGGCTTATGGGAAGATATAGTTAGTGCTCGTAATTCCTTGGCATTCCATGCTCAGAGCCTAATCTTTAACGTTAGTAATAATATTGCAGAGTCATTTAATAGTGTAGTTGCCAAATTCATCGGCGGAAAGCGCATTAATTATGCTTTGAGGGGCTCTTATCAAGTTCGCTGTACAGCAGCAGTAACTTCCCACAACAAAGGTCCTACACTACACAGACTCCTGTACAAAAAGATGGCTATTGTCAGTCCTGGTGTAAACACTAAAAGGTTTGTCACACGAAAAGTTAAACGTCTAAATGCAAGGACCAAGCGGAAATTGCAGTACCCTCCCCTCAGAAAACCACAAAAGAAGTCTTCAGGTCCAGATGAGCACTATGGGGTTCTGGACATTCCGGCTAAAGCTGACCTCAATGAAGAAGACTATAATCTGAAGAAAGAACATTTTATTTGTAGTTTGCGTATGACAGAAGAACAGAGGAAAGCCTTGATTTATGAAACGGTCGAACAAAGTCAGAATGAAGAATGGAGAAGACAGCGAAGGAAGCGAGCGACAGCTTCATGGTTTGGTAAAATTTGCAAAATGAGACAGACCACATCGAAGGCAAATCAAGTAAAAACTATGTTACATGGAACATTCTTTGGAAATTATAGGACTCGATATGTGTTGAACATGAACCTATGGCAATAGAAGCTTTGGAAGAAGTGCTTGGAGTAAAAGTTGAAAGAGTGGGGTTGGTAGTCGACAGAAATATATCATTTATTGCAGCATCTCCCGATGGATTTATAGGTGATGATGCTATCGTCGAAATTAAGTGCCCTGCATCGGCGAAAGATTTTACACCAAATGAAGCCATAAAATGCAAAAAAATCAAGTTTTGCACATTACGAGGAAATGATATCCTTTTAAAAAAAAGAGATAGTTACTATTACCAAGTGCAAGGACAATTACACATAACTGAAAGACGGTGGTGTTACTTTGTTGTCTGGACAAGCAAAGGAATGTCCTTCACGAAAATTGAGAGGGATGACATCTTCTGGAAAAGTGAAATGGAGCCTCAATTAATTAGATTTTATATGGATAGTTTGCTTCCAGAGATACTTGATTCCAGATATGATCGAGGATTGCCAATAAGGGACACCTTTTAGAGAAAACCAATATTTAAAATGATGGCCAGCTATCAAAAAGAAAATATCTTAATGGGGTTGTGAATGGATGAAATTTTGTTTTACTCCTTGGTGGAGTTTAGATAAGAATATTAGATAGATAAGATAGATAATACTATTTCCCTTCAGTTTGTTTTTCTTCATATTTTGAACATTACTGACCATAATTTCCCTTCATTACTTAATAAACGTTAAATGAACATGAGAGGTCTTAATTTTGTGATGTACGCAATGGTGGATCTACATAAAATAGCACCTATGACAAGCACGGGAATTGCGCCTCTGTCCAAACACCTGACACCTGTTTTTTAAACAACTTTACCACAATATCTGCTCAAAAATAAGACAAACTCATTAATTTTATATTTAACACATTATGGTAACATAAGAAAACTATGACTGCACCTTCCTTGTTTTTACTGACACAAATTGATCTATGATGTCTTAAAATGTCTGTTGTTTCTGTTTATTCTCTTTACACAATCAACAGAGCGAATCACACAATCAGCTTTGACCCATGAAGACTTTCAAATACGAAGGTATTAGTTTCAGATCTCACAGCTGACGAGGGTTAGCAGTATCTGAATATCACTGTGAAGATTGTGGAAAATGCTCTCATCTGCATACTGAGCAATACATTCTGGAAGTTCTTCAAGTCTTGATATTTTCATGTTGGCCCGACTTGAAAAAACATGTGACAATCTAAAATGTCTTCATATAGTTGTTGTCCATCAACAACACAGCTATAAAATTTTCCCAAATGTTCGCACTTCTGGTTTGAATCCTTAATATCGTCAGCGTAACACAGTCCCTTGGCATCAATAAGAAAGTCAAAGAAAGTCACTTCTTATTTTACTGGTTTCATTTCCATCGTCTGTAATGTCCTGGATATCTCTAAGTATCTTCTCAAGGTACTTGTTAACTGGCTTCATTGCTTTTATCCTTGCACTCCATCTGATTTTGGGCTCCGACTTCACAACCACAGGCACAGCGTTTTTCATACCTTTCTTTGAGTGAGTGATTGTCGCAATTCACTAACAATATCAGGCTGTTTGTCTCACTTATTCTTTGTTGAACACTACTCTTGTGTCAACCATCACAGCAGGGTTGTCATAAAACTGTGACTGAAACTCCTTTAGCTCCTTTTCGTCCTTCTTTTTTCCTTTTCTGTTAAAATTTTCTTTAATGATTAATAAAAATCAAAGCGACCTCAAACGTCATAAAACAAATGTGATTGTTTTGTTAGTAATTTTTTTAATATATTCTCAATTTTAGATAAAATTATTTATTTATTCATAAATAATTAGAAACGTGTTTAGTTTAAATATTATTTTACATTTAAAACAAAACAAAAAGTTGAAATACGCCCTTAGGACCTTTGCGCCCTAGGTTCGCTTTATCTCAACGGCCAAGTTCTGACATGAATATAGGCTATTTTCAGTATGAATCTCATGGATTTAGCTACAGTTTGTACAAAAACAAATATTTAACGTTCTATTTAGTAGTTTATATTATAACAACTTAAAATGATTTAAAATATAAAAGTATTTGGAATAAAAAAGTAAGATAAATTACAATAATTGAGTAAATAGAACCTATTTAGTGACGTGCCCCCGTTAAGTGGCGCCCAGGGCACTTGCAAAATCTGCCATACCGTAGGTCCACCACTGTATATAAGTGAAATGATTATGATTTTTCTTTATTTAGAGATATGTATGTAATGGGCATGATTTTTTAATTTGTTTAGTGATATATTGTGATAGTGTGTTGCATAAAATTTTACAAAACTTTGTTGTAGGCATTTATGTGTGGTGAGCATAGTTTTATTTTATTTTGTGGCATATGTGTATTGTACATAATTTTCTAAACTTTGTGTATGTGTAGTGAACATAATTTTTCTTTATGTTGTGATATAATAAATATATCATGTAAATTTATTTTATTATGTGATAAAACTTTTTTTAACATTATTTTTTAAGCGTTATGTATGTTTGTAGTGAACATTATTCTCCTAAATTTTGTAGTATACGTGTAATGAATAAGATTTTCCTTTATTTTGTAATTTAGGACTACGTATAGTGAACATGTTTTTTCTAAGCTTTGTGGTATACGTGTAGTTTTTCATACCCGAATACGATTTTGTGAGATGGTAAATAATTGTAAGGAAGTTGTACGGGAGCGTATGGGTTTGTTACTGATATTGCAGGAATAATTCTACGCTAATAAACACAGGCAAAAAAATATTTAACAAAAGGGTCTTAAATTAAATACTGTATTTATGTTCTATAATTTTGACAATACGATTTATTCCTTATGTTTGTAACCACTTAACATTAGTTATGTTTTAACGAGTGTTTTTATTCATAAGAATTATAAATTATGCCACGTAAAAAGTGAATTTATTTTGTAATCATGTTTATTTAAAAGGAGGTAATATTGACTAAGTGGGAAAGAAGTATTTCTGCAAGGTTATTATCATTGATTTCAGTATGCATATTACATATAACTTAGGGTTAGGGGCTGTAGCAGCATCAAATTCTCAGAAGAGGGCAGTAAGCTAAAAAAAAAAAGGTTGAGTATTACTGCCTTGAACCATACTGATAGTGAAGTCACATATAGTTAACATTACATTGATAACTTTCATCAGTTGTACACGTATAGTGGTCATTGTTAGCTTTCATCAGTTGTACACGTATAGTGGACATTGTTAACTTTCATCAGTTGTACACTTATAGTGGACATTGTTAACTTTCATCATTTGTACACGTATATTGGACATTGTTGCCTTTCATCATTTGTACACGTATAATGGTCATTGTTAGCTTTCATCAGTTGTACACGTATAGTGGTCATTGTTAGCTTTCATAAGTTGTACACGTATAGTATACATTGTTACCTTTCATCAGTTGTACACGTATAGTGGTCATTGTTACCTTTCATCAGTTGTACACGTATAGTAGACATTGTTACCTTTCATCAGTTGTACACGTATACTGGTCATTGTTACCTTTCATCAGTTGTACACGTATAGTAGACATTGTTACCTTTCATCAGTTGTACACGTATAGTGGACATTGTTGCCTTTCATCTGGTGTACGCATATAGTGGATATTCCTTGCCTGAATTTAATTCTAGATTTATATTTACTTCAACTTTATTAGGTTGTAAAAATATATTGAACATTACTTCCCTTGTTTAGTCTCTCCACGTAGAGATTGAAACTAACAGATCTTACTTGATGGTAAATATAATATGAAAGCTAGTTTAATCACACAGCAACATATCAATCTAATATTTTATATAACTTATGTAAAAACTATATCCAAAAAGCTTATTGATAGCTATTGTAATATTTTTGTTGGTTTAGGAATATTTGGAAACATACAAACTAAGCTATAAATGTAAAAATTTAAATAAATCAAAACACAAACATAATATTTCGTGATTATTTTATGGGTATAACTAATAAGTAGTTGAAATGTCACGCTTACCTACACCATCTTATCTAATTTTACTATTTATAATGACAGGTTATAAAGTTGTCATATAATAGTTTTAACTACAACAACTAGAAATTAAAATATTGTACCACCAATAGCTAAACGTTCTATACAATACAATTTTTCACCACCACTTAACCTTTAAAATGGGAAAAAAAGGTAATTGTTATGCAACTGCTACACATTTAGGTGCTGCTAGTTTTGCCTTTAAATAATGATGAATTCCCTAATAATACAATAATTACACCAAAGGGAAAGAAAGTGGAAATTATTAATCAAAGGTCTTATACCCTCATTTGTGTAAAGTAAGAGTGGAAAATAATTGAAGGCAAACAATTTCTGAGCACACGACTGGAATTCCAGCCCCAACCTACCATCACCTGTAAATTAGACTAGACGAGAGAGATTATTTTGTTCACGTCCCCACTGGAGAGGGCTATTATTTTTCTATTCATGGTTTTATAAGATGTTTAATCTAAATATTAAAAGAGTTCAAGCTACTGTCTGGCTGGGATTTACCCAAAGGGTCGAATGATCTAAGGCGTCATTCTAACAATAAAATTGGTTGCCAATAACATGGAAGTTAGGGTTAGAATTCCGGTCTGGTGTATCGAGAGGGATTTTGCTCTCAATGGTCGATTTCCACTCCCGCTCTTCGTTAATGCGGGTACAATTCCCTTAAAATTAAACTTTGCTATTCTATAACAAATTAGCGTATTAATTGGTGCACATGCAAATAATCCATAACAGGTAGTTAGATGGTTGTGGAAAATTAACCTAATGATTTCAATATTTAGATACAAATTTAAAAAATAAAGTTATATGTACCTAATTAATCTATGTACATGAATGTAAGTACCTAATTATTTTATGTATATGAATGTAAACCACGATTTAATATACAAGAGCAGCATTACTAGCAACTTGAAATAGTAATGTTCTTATTTCTTTTAAACAACTCGCACTGTCTAAATTTGTAAGAAGATTGGTCGTGCATCAAGCCAGTGGTCTGTTGTGAAATATAAACCAAAAGAGTGGAAAAGCTGTCGCTTTTACTGGTGAATGAATCATCCCGGCCTTGAGTGACAAGTCTTTCGTCCTTCCTCTTTCAGTAATCTGTTACGAACTCATCGAAAGAAAGATAGGTAAAGAGAAGAGGGGAATATTTTTTTTACTCCCAAAAGGCGACGAGGTATTTCTACCTGCCCATGTAGCACCCTTAAGTATACAAATATATACCAACATAATAATTAACAGGGGAAATTATATTGTTGCTTTAGCCGATTGTTAAAAGAGAGAAAACACTATATTGGTTTGCTGATCCAAGGGTCCCGGGTTTGATTCCCTGGCAGGGGTGAAAAAGTAGGTTTAACCTTTCATAGTGATACATTAACTGTCGTGGACTGTATTTTGTACATGTTAAATTTGCGCTTTGCTGCCTAATTATATGGTTTTAAAGCGGGGGTAGTTTAGACCTAGTGTTACAATCTGTTTTAAGTATACAAATATATACCGGCATAAAAATTAACAGGGGAAATTATATTGTTGCTTTAGTCGATTATAAAAAAGAGAGAAAAACCCTATATATTGGTTTGTTGAATCAAGGGTCCCGGGTTTGATTCCCTGGCAGGGGTGAAAATGTTGGTTTAATATTTTATAGTGATAAATTAACTGCCCTGGACTGTATTTTGTACATGTTCTATGGCTCAAGTGTATTTATTACACACACTTTGCGAATGTTAGTATCAGTTAAAGCAATTATGTTTAGGAAAAATTGTAACATATTATATTAATACTGAAAGTAGATTGAAATTGAAAATAAAATTAAATTAATTTTAGTTTTCAGCCAGAGAAACTCACTCAGGCATTACACATTGTCTAATGATGGCGCTGTAGTTCGCCGAAACATGTTATGATCAACACAATTAAGGCTATCTCTAGGATACCGCATAAGGAGCATGGGAATAAGTTAAGAGAATAGAATTAAATAAAAACTTTATTTTTACATCTTTTCATTTATTTCTCAATCAATTGTCAATGTTTACAGTCTAATCTTATTCTAATTACTCTTTCTATTGTAGCATTAGTTCAACATTATATCTAGTCAACGATAATCCATTATATGAATTTATGTTAATTAATTTTAATGTGTTATTATTTTAATATTGTGTGTGTAACCTGACTCACATTTTAATGTGTTCTTATTCAATGTTTTACCTAGTCTTATACATCATTCACTTTTACTAAGTCATACTGACATATCTAATAGACCTGTTTATATTTCACTACTAAATATTTTAATATCTTTTTCAAGTATTGATTTATATTGAATTCTATAATCACAATTATATCTGCTTCCTTACTACAACTTCACCATGTTTTTCAAAAATGTATAATTTACTTCAATGTGTAAGATATATTCTATAACTATAATTTTTTATAAATAAATATTTCAAGTATACTTTTCATAGAGTGAGATATATTTGTATAAGCTTTTATTTTGTGTAAATAAATATTCCAAGTATAATTTTTATGGTGTGAGCTATTTTTGTGTGAATAAATATTATAAAAACTATACCCCCTCCTATCCTATAAATACAAATTCATTTAGCTTATAAGCTCAGTCTCAAACATTATGGACAAGTTGAAATATCCATTTTCCGTCATCATCAGCGGCCCTTCCGGCTGTGGAAAGTCAAATTTTGTAGCCGACTTTATCCGTCACTTGGACACAATGTGTGACGTTAAATTTGATAAAATCCCATGGTATTATGCTTTATGGCAACCGGGATTCGAACAAGATGGGTCATTTTTCCGCGTCATATTCTATAAGTTTTTGCCTGAAATTGATGACACCTGTAATGACTCTCCACAGCTGATTATCCTGGATGACCTGATGCGTGAAGCCAACGAAGTGGTCGTCGATTTTTTCACTAAAGAATGCCACCATCAAAACATTAACATCATGTACCTTACATAAAATATATTTCATCAGGGCAAGGGTCAAAGAGACATTTCCTTAAACGCACATTATGTCGTGCTTTTTAAAAATCCCAGGGATAAAGCTCATATTCAACACTTTGAACGTCAAGTCTGTCCTGAAAACCGCCGTGTTTTACAAGAGGCTTGAGCTGACGCTACAAGTACTCCTCACGGTATATATTGTTAGATTTCAAACAAGGTACACTCGATTGGTTCAGATATGAAACCCACACAAATGTCGGGTGCTGCGTGTACCTACCACGCGAAAGTTATAAAAACACCGTCACTTCCCGAGTACAGATCATTTCATAACCATGAATCCCAAATTGTTAAAGCAGGCCCCTCCGCTACGTGCGATGCATCGCATGAACCCGCAGCAACGTGTTACCATGCTTAAAACGGCCGACCAGAAACTGATTTACTCTGTTTGAGAGTGTGACTACAACAATTTAAAAGGTCAGGTGCTGTTGAAAAATGTGCAAAAGAAAAAGTTACGTGCTCACAATCAGGTGTTGCGCAAGCTGGTCAAACGAGGAGAGTGCTGGAAGAAGAAGAGACGACTACTCGTTCAGGAGGAGCGTTTTTTTTATTTCTTTTAGCTCCTTTAATCAGCGGTTTAATCGGTTCCTAATTCAACAAGTAGATAATGAAACACACGAAAAAGATGATATTGGTGTCCCCGGAAACATTACACCGTTACGAGCAACACCACCAACCAGTGGCATTGGCCACAAATCTAGTGGTCTCCGAGCTGGACAAAGAAATGGAAACAATCCTCGCTTCAAAACTTGATGAAAAGTCTAAATGGACTTTATACCAACATGTGTTACAGCGCTATCTGCTATTTAGTCAACACCCTCCACCTCCTGATAATACCATCACCACAACCACTCCTGAAGTGTCTTTGTTTCCCATCCCTGCTTTACTCAATACTTCACAAGTACAGGTACGTAAAAGAGCTGAACTTTTACTAGAACATATTATTTCCCGAGGTGTTATCTCTTGGGACGAAAACGGGAACGTGAGTATTCACGATACGCCTCTTCGTGGATCTAATATTGTGGATTTAGTCAACGATCTGCTCAGAGCAAGAAAACACAGTGAGCCGTCTGGGTGGTGAGAGTTTCTCACGGCGCTTCAAAAAATAAACGTGCCAAAAGAATTTATTGTAAATCTGAAACGTTTGCCGCCCATTAGAGATCCGACGCCCGTACCCCAACCACTTACACCATCTTAAGAGGATATTATCTGAAAGCTCAATGCCAGGTCTGAAGTTGCGCAGCCCGTGCGTGTGCGAGGGAGGTGGAGCTTAGATGAATACGTCAGAGACAAGTCATCCAGTATAGAGAGGAAATACTCGGTGAACTGACAATCGCCTAGTCCTCTTTTACTCTGTCATTCTTTCTTCAAGAGACAACACTCTCGAGCACACAGAAGGGATGTGTAATTATCTTGGGGAGGACAGCAGTTTAAAGAAAGAAAAGAATAGTAAAACGGCATTGTACTCTTCGTTTGCTCTTTCGGGTTCTTACAGGCGCTGGACTGGTTGTCTTTGTTTAACCAAAGGTCTCGGCCCAAGCGTGGTCCTTTTTCTACCACCTAAGTAAAGTTGCCATTTTGTAGTTCATAAACGAACATATCTATTTTCAGAAAATAAAAATACTATATTTTATACCATTCACTAATCCATCTAGTAAAAGTAATATAACCTAGAGAAAAAAATGATTGAGATTTTATTTTGATGAAAGTGTTAGAATCTACATTAGGCCCCTATGCCCCCGTGTAACGATGCACCATCTATTTAACGTCACAAGTCTTGTTTCAATCGTGCGGGAAAACCAATAATTTTATGGCCGTTGTAGTAATAGTAAAAACGCTTTTAAAGTCTGAAATTGACATGTTTTACACGAAGTAAAAAAAAAAAAAATTAAAATTGTAAAACCTCTTAAAAAACTTTTAGCAAAACATGAAACAGTCGACTAATGATTTTTTTTAAATATATTTTGAGTTAACAAGGGTTAATTATGTTAGATTACAAAAATCGTTCAAATTTAATTATATAAATAAATATATATATTGGTTAGAAGGCCCCTTTCCCTTGACACGTTGTGGCATTTTGAAGTGGTAGAGCATATGTCACGACTTCAGATCCGCATGATCTCGAGTGATTTTAGACAGTTGAATTGGTAGGTAACGTTGAAAACTGTACTCTAGACTAGGACAATGCCACCACATCTCGTCCAAACACTAATTTATAGTACATGTACAAAGTGTATTCAATTTTACATTCATATAATAGCAAAAACAATTTTAGTTTCCTAGATTAAAAGGCTAGACAATGTTAAATATTTTTAAATATATTTTCCCATGACATAGTAATTTATTACAAAGGATAACGCTTTTTTTTTAAATCTGGAACAGTCTTCAAGTCTTCATTACATCTTGTATTCATTGGTAATCAAGTTAAGATTTGAATTTCAGTCAAATTTATTTTAGGGAAGTTGTACACTTTAGAACAGCCGGTAGTTAACGCGTGTGCCTACTGACCTAGGGATCACGGGTTCTAATCCAGGCATGATTGAAAGTATATCATTGGTTAGTTATTATCGGCTGGAGAACTGGGTGATGTTTTTGCTCTAGACTTAGTTTAGTTTGTAGAAAAATCAGTGTGTTCATAAAATGTACGATAAAAAATCTTCAAATAAAAAATACTGTGGTCGTAATTTATAAAATAAATTTTTTTCATATTTTCATTCAATTGCTAGTGCACCTTCACTTTAAACCCTTCTCACCCTTACTCTATTATAGAAATGATTTAAATTAGTGAAAGATGCTGATATCGCAAAAAAAAAACTTACGATAGGCCCAGCTTTGCTGAGCACCATTGAATTACACTACTGATAACAGTCAGGAATGTAAACTGATGTAGGCTTTTTCTTGAAAAAGCAAAGGTGATCTCTTTTAGCTATTAGTGTTGTGTTGTGTTCTTTATTTTAGTGGAATCATACATTCTGTTTGGGTTGTTTGTTTTATTTTATTTGTTTATCATCACACCTTACTACCCTTTAGGTATACATGCATGTGTATTAAATGTGCTAACTAGTTAGGGATAGGAATGGTTCAATTTAGAGGAAGTGGACTCACATTTGCGTGAAGGGAGAGTGAAAAAGTGTTTATGAAATACTACCCTCAGTACAACCAGCCAAAATGCGAACCCAAGTTCTGCGTCTGCGGCAGTCCAGTTTATTTCAAGAGCGATGCCTTAAAGTTTAGACCATGCGGATACCAAAGCAGGTTGTTTGGTTGTTTTGGCAAGATTGTTATAGAATGTTTGATCGTAATCATATTCATGTTTTTCTATACTCAATAAATATTATTTATTTGATAATATTTAATGTTATCGTATATATTATTTCTGTTGTCAACATTCCTTTTTCTCAACTTACACACAGCCTACAGCGATGAATAAGGTCTCAGTGGATAGGATTTTTTTTTGCGACTTCTGTCATAGCATACTCAGTTTACGTTAAAACACATGGTTTTTTTTAATGTCAGTTAAAATAAAGTTGCTTTTGCAATGACTATCAATATGTCTAAGGGATAGACGCTTCCAAGAGCTGGATTGTACTTGTCAAATGCTGTATTTACTCATTTACTATGTAGCTTTTTCAAGAGTCCTATATCTAACAATATTTTTATATTAATTACCGAAAATTAAGTAGATGCCTCTAACAGATGTTTGAACTTTTTCTCTTTATTTCAAAAATTTTGACAAAATTCCAGGACACTCTTGACAGATATTCAAGATCTGTCGATATTAGCATGTGCAGAAAACTAAACTCTATGTTGCTACTGGAGAAATATTTGATTTATTTTGGCCAAAAACTTTCAATTCTATAAAAACTGTAAAAACACTTGCTATCCCTTCTACCTCACCTTAAGAACGCTTCTAAACTGATTTTTTTCTTACAGTTACATTATTCTAGAAGCTATAAGGTGGTCTTCTCCAGTTAATTTTTGAAAATTTAATGCACATAGAAATCATTTTGAGTTCTATTTAAGGCAATCTTTTAGTTTAATATTCAATACTGTCGAAGTGTGTGAAATGTATCTAGGAGAGAGAAACTTCTTTCCATGGGGGCTAATTCGTCCCATGGGCAGTGCCCCCCCTTACCCGTCGATTCCACCGCCACTGACCCAAAGTTTTTTATAAGAATATATTTAAATATAGCTTTTCTTTATGGAAGCTATTCAGAGTAGTCCATTCCTGGATTTTTTTTCCATATCTTTATATTTTATTAAGAGCGATCAAATCATAAGACTCTGGAAATTATTTAGAGCTATTTTTAAATTGTAATAAGAATTATATGCATCCTTCTCACACGAAGCAATGATTTCTTACAGCTGTGTGTGTGTGTGCGTGCGTGCCTGCCTCATTGAACATAATATTTGAAAGAACAAAAGGGGGCCTACCTGTGCCCTTCTGTGGACACGTCTATGGAAAAAAAACTGGAAGTTTTAAAATGTCTCGGTAATTGTAAAATTGCGACTAAACTAGCTAAGAAGTTTGTAGTTGGAAAAGCATTAGTGAGAGAAATGAAATTAATTCTAAAATGTAATTTTTTGGTTCCTCAACATTAATTTAATATCTGAATAGTCGTCGAACATTGAAATAGTAATTGTTTGCCAAGTTTAATGGGGCACTTTTTTTTGTGGCTAACTCAAGAAATGGGTAAAGGAATGCCAATAAATGGCCCCCTGATCAGATTATCCGGAATCTCGGACTACCAGAGTTTTATTCTAATTGGTACAAGTCAATTAAAGTGTATTTAGGTTTGGCCTAGGATGTTTATATTAGTTTGCATAGTTTTTGATAAGTTCACTTACACAAAATAAATTTATTGAAATAATTTTTTTCTAGAGATAAAATATAAATAAATAAAAGTTAAAACTCCTAATTGTTTTGAAAATTATTACAAACATATGTTTATTTTATTTTAATATTTAGTGAAGAGCCAAATGTTTTGTTTAATGTTTTTATTTACGTATTGTTTAATATTACAAACAAAATGGCAATTTTCCATTTCCTATGAAAGTGACTTTAAGGTTACTTTACATAAGGGTTAATTTCCAATTTTGATCATTTCTCCGCTACTATTTGAGATACGAAAATACTTAGAACTGTGTTTTTTTGTACTGTTAAAAATAACAAATATTTTATTCGAAACATATTTCAAAAAACCAATAGTTTCTGAGATATAAGCAAATATAAAAACATAAATTTGGAGATCTTTTAAATATGAAATTTATTAGGCTCTTTGGTGGACAAAGATGTTCCCCTTTTATTACATTTCTGCAAGTGTTCTGAATAATCTATTGCCATGGAGTAAGGAATTAAATAGCTAGCAGTGTATATTATTTCCTTTATGACCTTTGGTGGAGTGTTTCTGTAAAAATAAGGGGAATCTATTATTTCGTTTCACAACTATTACAAGTTTTTAGTAAATCAGTCCATTTTAATATGAGAGATGGAGAAAGACTGTGCGGTGCACCGTCGTCCGTACCATTTATTTTTAATAAGTAGAGTAACAATGTTGATTGTATAGGTGTGTATTTTTAAGGTTTATTTATTCTTCCAAATTCTAGCATATTACCTAATTTTTAACAACTAAGATTATCTTCCATTATCTTTGAGAATATAATTAACGAGCTGGCTTGTGTACTGAGTGACTCAAACGCTCAGCCAATCAGATGCCTTTATTCATCTGTTGCTACTTTTCGTATTTTTTACATTGGGTGAATCTACAAAAACACTATTTCAATCGCTGAAAATTTTATAAAGTCACCGGTGATTTTATAAAATTACCATCAGTCACTGGTTAATGTTAATAAGCTAAGTAAAGGTTTGATTAGTTTTGAGTTATGTTTTATAATATATTCAGCATAACTTATATGTTTTATAAAATCAATGGTAGATGTAGAAAATACCGTTGATGTTTCATACTTTCACCAAAGTGGATAGGTATATTAAAAAAATTACTGGTAAATTACTTTTACTTTTGGTGATTCTATACATTCACCAGTAATTTTATAAAATAATGAATTGAACACATTCGCATTAATATACTCAACATATTTCTCTTCATACTATAGTTATTATATGAAATTTAAAAACATAGTTGGATAAAAGTTTTTCGAAATGTCAATATACGCTCCGAAACAATCATTTACCCGCATTTGACCACTTAGAAATGTTGTGATTATTTTATTAATTAGTTAAAAAAATTGTTTTATATAATTTTATGGAAGCAAATAGCAATTTATTTGACACACCCTTATATAGAACTCTATAAAACGATCACAATCACCATAGAATACAAGACATTTGAGTTTAGGTAACTTTTCAACAAACACAGTCGACAATTTTAATTTTACAACTATTCATAATTTTAGAGATTATATATTTTGTTTTTAGCACATAATCACTAAACAATTAAAAAACAAGTCAAAATTGAGGTAAGGGGAGTTTAGCTCTATATTTGCGTTTGGAAGCCTAATAACTAAAGCTTTCGCCTCACTTTAGGTTTTGAATTGGAATTCTCAAGGGCCATTGCCTTACATTTGTCAGCCTTTTGTGTGTCTTCAATAGCCTTTGTTATGTAAGGTGGATTTCTAATCGGCATGGATCGTCTGCGTCTTGGATCTACAAGCTCTGGCAGGAGACAATCTAGATAGAACTGGCTCAGTTTTTTCTCCATGTGGCTAGCCCAAAATGCATCGTCTCTGAAAATCTCCTCGACCTTTATACCCACATTTTTCCATAAAACAAAGAGGCAATAACTTCTCCTGGTCACGTGAAGTTGGCCTTTCACTTGATAGTAGTGTGTTTTTGTTAATGCGCGTAATTTCTCTTTTGTCCTTGCTTATGTTTCAAAAAGTAAACTTTCTTTTTAAAACAGCTTCTTCTGGTGTCATGTTCCTTGCTGAGGGTGGACACTTCACTTCAATAATGGTGTCAGATCCTATTAGACCATCGGGAGTTGCTCCCAAGTAAGATAATTCCGGATCAACAAAGAGCCCACAAGGCTCAACTTTAATATTCATTTTATTTTCAAGAGCCAATATACCATTCTTCTCATCATCTCTACCGTACAGCATTGCATCTGTGTCAAAATCATCATAGAGCATACCTTGAACAGCCTTTTCACAAGATGTGTGAGGAAGTCTTCGACAAACGGGTCCAAAGTTAGAGGCAGTGAGCAGCTTTCGCCGTACTTCTTTCCATAGACCACTATTTCTTTGGAGAAGTGTCCCTCTTTCAAGCTCCTCACGTTGCTTTGATGTGCTTGGTAAAGTAGCAATAAATCTAATTTTCTCTCTATCAAATTTTTCCGTAACCATATCAGGCTTCTGAGCACAAGGCCCATAGTCTTTGTCATTATTAGACAACCTAGGTCTAAATGGGTTCTTTTTCTTCACTTTTGCAGGCAGACTTCTTGTTCTTTCAATTTGACGAAGTCTTCACATCTCCATCTTCTTAGTAAACTTCCCGAGACTAGCTTGGTACATTACTTTGTGTATTTTATATAGAGGAGTTTTAGTATTGTAAGAAACTACAGCAGCATGACTTCTAGAAGAGTAGGACATATTAAGGCAAAAATGAACCCTTTTCTCACGGATAAGGTAAGACAGTGGTGCACAACCCATGGCCCCCATGCCATTTATTGCGGCCAACCAACTAAATGAAATTTGCAAAATAAATTCCTAGCATATTCTCATATTACTTAGACTAGGTTATCAGCGAAATATGATTAAAAGTTTTATTAAGGGACGAAAGCATTTAAAGTTTATGCTTAGTAAGTCTACCGATACTTCAACAGCAGCTATGACATCGAGTCCGTTTATTTATGGGGACTTTGTTAATAATTGTTTGATAGCCGTATCGTAAAAACCTTGTGTTAATTGCGTGAAGAAGTTTGAGTAAATATGTCTTGATTGAATATCTATGTAACGCAGTGTCACAGATATTGCACGTATTATTGCATCGAAATTTTTGAAAATTTCAAAAAACTGGCATCTATTTTTTCACTAGCCATATATGAGTTCTCTGACATAACATCAACCGTTCAAATGAGCATATTTGCTCCAGGTGTGACGTAAGAATTCTAAATTTATTAATAACTCGTCTTTCTGTACTCCATGGATGGACAGATCAAGGCTGCACGGCATCAAAAAGGTATTTGTATAAATTTGTCTACAATGATTAGAGCAAACAATGGAATAGTGTCTCTCCTCACAAAGCATATGTGATAACTTTGCCACGTCAACACACTTATTGCATATCACTGCATTATAGGCTTACACCAGTAAAATTTGGTTGTAAAATATCTGGCTAAAGAAATCTGATACGGACATTAGTGCAAACAGAGAACTTCATTAAATCAGAGGACTCAATCACCGACAATTCAAAGGATTCCTCAATGGAAACCGAGGCCAAATATGGTGACCGTGTTTACTGCAGCAGTGGCAAGGTTTTGAAAACTTTCAGAGAAAATCAAGAGAAAAATAATTACATCTCAGATTTAGCAAACAATGTATCAGTATTCAAGGCAAAACTAAGATTATTATAATTTGAAGTTAAAAATGTACTAATTTCTGCGCTGTAAAGAAATGTTTCCCTCACATGAAATTTATTCCAGCTAGAAATATGCTGGGCACATCAGCCGAATCCAGGAAACTTTCTGAGAAGATTTGTGATTTAAATTGTGACAAATTCCTATTCAAGATATTTCCCAAACTCTTATTTTGATGTTAGTTATGAAGGAGTTTGGGCAAGGGAAATGGTAGCGTTATTCTTTACAAAATTTAGCTAACAATGTATCAGTATTCCAGGCAAAACTAAGATTATTATAATTTGAAGTTAAAAATGTACTAATTTTTGCGCTGTAAAGAAATGTTTCCCTCACATGAAATTTATTCCAGCTAGAAGTATGCTGGGCACATCAGCCGAATTCAGGAAACTTTCAGAGAAGATTTGTGATTTAAATTGTGACAAATTCCTATTCAAGATATTTCCCAAACTCTATTTTGATGTTAGGTTATGAAGGAGTTTGGCAAGGGAAATGGTAGCGTCATTCTTTACAAAATTAAAGTAAGATATTATTTTCAATATTTTCGATATTTTTTCTTTCCGGGGGGGGGAGGGAGATCAACCCTATCGCCCCCTCCGGAATCCACCACTGTTTAAGATATGTTGATGATCGTGATTATGCTATTTTTAAGCACTACATATTATGTACGTATATATTTATTATATCTGGGCCACCTTGCCCCGGAATATTACTAGCCCCGTCGTTAAAACAAAGATCCTATACTGTACATCACTTTTGTGCAAAGGAAGACTTATTTTTTATTACAAGGTTTTATTGCAATCTATTCAATATACAAATAAACTTATTTTCCTTTTGTAAAAATATTGATCTGATTACAAACGTTTTTTTTTTTTTAAATAGTCATTGAGCTTATTTAAAGCTTGCTCATTCTTAGCTTGGTTTTATGATTTGCAATGGTAGATTCTGGTAAGAAGGGTTTTATATAAAATACACCAATTTTTTGTTGGTCAACATTGATAACATTTTAATTTATTACCAGTGTTAGTTTATAAGCAGGCCTATAATATGAATAGTCTGATAAACATAAAAAACAGTCTAAATGAACTATATTAAAATGTGTCTTTTGGATCCACCTACCTTTGTGGTTCTGTAAAAGCGCTATAATTATCCATATCAAAGTAATGTTCTGATGGAACGGCATAACTAACATCATTCACAACTACAGTCTCAATAGATGTGATGTGTGGACTCTCAGTTAGATCACCGTTATCTGCCTCCAGCAACTTTGGTTTTTTTCTATTACAATTAAAATCAGTTTGCAATTGTCTCCAAAATGCTCTTTAATGGTATGAAAAATTAAAATTGAAAAATACGGTAAAAAGTATTTTCTTTAACACTGCGTCTTACTACCCGTTCGGGTGTTATGCTTATGTACTAATTAAGCTAAGGGTTTTGGGATTAGGAAGGTTATATCAATATTAAGTATGCCCTCATTTACGTGGAGGGAGAGTAGTAAACCATTTTGGAAAACCACCCTCAGTACACCCGACCTAGATTCGAACCTTAAACTCCCCGTCATCGACAGTCTATAGTATATTGCGAGAGTAGAGCTTTAGATCACGCGGCCACCAAAGTGGGTGTATAAAAATAAAAAAGTCTCTTAGTGATTTTTGTAGGCACTGCAATTAATTCCCTAAGGTCCAATAATTTTGTAATTAATAAAAATTACCTTATTTTATTCTCGGGGTCTTAATACCTATCCGGGAAACATGCATTTTAATAAAGCTAATAGAGTTGGAATGGGTAAAGTAAAACTTAGTTAAAATGTACCCAAATTTTCAAGGAAGACGTGTATGGAAAACATTTAAAAAAATACCATAGCTACACCCGGCCGGGATTTGAACCCCGATGACTATGTCAACGGGAAACCACGTTAAATGAACTTAGCGTGTACGTCATTACAGTTTAGGTTTTTTTCATAAGTTTGTAATATACAGTTAGGATTCACGACAGCCTATAGTAGTCTTGGAAGAAAGATATGTTTAGAACGAATAAAGAAAGATACAATATTTATATCTTTATTTATATAGGATTTTTTTAAATTGTCATTGATAGGATTTATCAAAAACAAAGTTGCAAGATATAAAAATAGTTTTTAAACCTGTCAAAGAATGGTTCTTTATGAATGTTTTTCAACACATTTATTGTTTTCACTGAGGTGTTCCCATACACACTACAGGCAAACGCTGGCATATTTGTTTCGATATCACCTTTAATATATCCCAAATCCTAAATTTAGTTTATTGGAATATTTCAATCGGGCATCGTTTAAAAAATCCCAATTTATTAGGAAGGTATTTGATATTTTCTCTAGCTGTAAATTATAATTTTATAGATTAATATATAAAATTCAGCTTTACATATTTTACTTGAAAAATAGATAATTAAATTGGAATTACATGTTCTAAATTAATAAATTTGTAGACTACCTTTGTTTCCAATATTATTTTAATTCTATTCCTCGTCTTTTCTTACGTGGGGCGCATAAATGTAGATGTGATTTATATATAGCCTCTTCTTCTGTCAAATCCCGAAGTATTCATTGTGACTTCTCAAGACAAACGTCAATACTACTGTAGCATAAATGTGCTAATGAGTTATTTCTGACTTCTCTTATCTGCCTTTAGCCCAAAGCACCAGGCTTGGGTCAGGCGGACACTATCCACATTCCTTTTGTGTTTACTTCCTTCAACAAACCTCCCCTGCCCCCCTCCCCAAAACCATTTCCTCGTCCCTCGTTCGGGTAGTTCAGAGTCTTTCCTCCAGATATCAGAACAACCGTTAAAAAAATAATCGTTTTAAAATAATATTTATTACGTTTTTTCTGTTGTGACTATGGATTTTTTTTATGGAAACGTCTTAGTTAGATAATATTGTATATATATAGCTTTTAAATTTTTATTATTTATTTCTGAATCACGATTTATTTTAAACGAATCTATTAAAGATTTATGAGCTTTTCAAACATATAATGAAATAGATTAAAACAAAGGTACGTCGCCATATTCTTACGCTCTTCAAAAATGCAAAATAATATATTATAGCATTTTTTATTGTTTCGTAAACATGATTTCCCTAAGAGTCTGCACGGTCTTCTTTGCCACATTTGGGAGCAATGGCGGTACAGGTCTAATATCCTCTTAACGCCCTAAGAAGAAGAAGAAACTGAAAAGGTTGGACTAAAACAGGTAGCTGCCGTTACAAGGTGGCAAGAACTGGCAGCTACAAGTCGGTCATATCAAAGTTTTCCAGCAACACGTGACTTCCTCAGAAGATTAGTGTGACTAATCATGAAATCTATCTAAGACGAATGTGCGGTGACCGTATGGTCGTCATCATCGATAAACAAGACGCCGGACTCAAACGGGTTGCCTATCAAGCACCTAGCTGGGCGCGTCTCTGTGATGTGTGGGACTTCATCGACGCTGCCTTTGACCACCGATATATGTGGTTGACCCCCGTCACACGCTATTGCAACGATTTGATCGACACACTCGTCGTGAATGTATGCGACACGCTAACAGAATCAGCGGATGTCATCGATCTCGAACCGCCTTCTGTGGAAATGCACATCAGAAACTTTGATCTTATCAGTGCTACCTACTATACACGTCAAGTCGTCGGCTTGGACTATTACATGTTGGATTGTGAACTAAAAACAATTTTACTAACACATCTAAGAGACACTTTAGAAAAACGTATTAACAAATATATTTGGCATTCCGGTAAAATTGTATAATAAATATTATGTATGATGTGTGTGAAACCTTTAATATATGTCTGTAAAACCTTTAATGCTTAATAAATATATGTTTTGTAATATCGTGTTTATTCATGCAAAACTTCATTGTCTCCTTACATGTATTTATGAGTTTTGACTTTTCGAGCCGTCAAACTGTTACCAAATATGAACAGGATCAATGACCTCTTGTACTAGCTCACGATTTCAAGGTCACGATCTATTCTAGTCTCGACTCGTCTTGTCAAGCCGCCAAACTGGCGCCAGTCATCAGGGTTGCGACAGTGCGATGACTTCATCGAGAAAATCCATTGCCGAAGGGAGGGTTGCCAGAGTCAATGACCTAGCTCACGGTTTCTAGGTCACGATCTATTCCTGTCTTGTCGAGCCGCCAAACTGACGCCAGTCATCAGGGAAAATCCATTGTGACATCATTCATTGTCAGGATTTATTCTTGTCCCGACTTGTCTAGCCGACCCGCCAAACTGTCACCATGAAAAAAACCCATTATCACATAAGTGGTTGCGACACCAGGAAAGCCCATTACCACATAGGGGGTGGAAGAAGGGGTTGCGACACATACCTCTAAGTAGGGGGTAGTGAGGGGGAAGTGAAAAGTGTCTCAAGGCAGGGGAACCATCTCTCACACTCTTCACTACGCTGCCGTCAGGAGAGATTTGTGCTCCGTTCTGGTGCCACGTGAGAAGCGTCTTACGTTGTGGACTGCACGCCAATAAATAAATAAACTCCAACGCTCCATTCCAATCCTACGACAATAAACTCCCCCATACCAATAAAAAAACTCCAATGCCCGTAAGAATCCTAACCAAAAATAAAAAACAAATGAGACAAGAATAAACCACTGAAAGAGGTCCAGGGGAAGGGGGAAAACCAATCAGAGAGCGACAACAACATTGCGTAAAAACCAATCAGAGAGAGACAGCAACATTACGTAATCATCAAAATACACAAGCTCTCCAAATAGGGGTCAAAAATCAAATTGGAATGAGAGGGCGTGCTAGATAGTCATTTAGTTGTTGACTGAGAGGACATTGTTTTTGCTTTTGTAACTTACCCCCCCCCCCCCCCTTATTATCCCACATAAAATAATAGACAGAGGTGAGCACAAGAGAGTTATAATTTTATTATCAAAAAAACATCGTACAACTCAATGGGGGAGTGACACTTAGGAATAACAATGGTAACCATAAGCCAGAAGGGCTGCAAGGCACAAAGGACGCCGCCAGGGCCTGAAGGGTATTACAACAATAATTAGCATCAGGCGGCTCCTTACATACAAACGCCCTCCAAAATGGCGTCCTCAGAGAACAGCATAAAGGCCTAACGAATTGGTCTCCAGATTCATAATAATATAAAATAAAAAATAGTCAATCGACAACATGAGTAGAGAGAGAGAACCTCTTCTCATGATCCGTAACATAGAGTGAGTCAACAGCTCACGCCCCTTAACTAAAGAATGACATTGACACTATGCTATATTTCACATTGTAAAAAGATTAAGTGTATATAAGAATGCCTAAAGGCTTTAAGAGCAAATAAGATGTCCAGAGGAATATAAGTCCTGGGTGGCCCGCGGCCCCACATTTAACAAATACAAATAAATATACACCAGTAAAAACATTAACACCTAACATGGCATCCATATAGTTAATTTCTCCGCCGGCTTGTGGCCCCACATTTGACCAACCTTGGTAGGAAACAAGGAGGCAAATATAAACAATCCCCAGACATCAAGGATACCTAAATTATCAGAGGAGACCAAATATCTGTAATGTAAACATTGCCTTAAGGGCTTACGTAATAGATCGTTACAAAAAATATTAGATGCTGATATAAATTGAATTTAGAAGATAACGTCAAGCCTACAAAGTTAAGCTATTTACCTCGAAAGCCCAGAGTGTAGTATGTGTCCTTACTCTGGGTTTCAATCATTATATACACTGTGATAAACATATATTCTCAGAGCGCGAAACAAAGGGGAGGGGTGTTAGAGAATGATCTCGAGAACCAATAGACGTAGTTTGTACGTCGAAATAAAGTCCATAAAAGTTTTATCTGCAATGCGTCAGGGCGGCGCGCGCAGAATGACGATCACTTGTTTCTTGTCCAATTGGGAGAGAGGTGGGGGGGGGGGGGTAGCCCAACCACACGGTCAGCGATGAGATTCAAACCTCGTTTCACTTGGCTATAGTGGTGATGAGCTTCCCGGGCGTATCGTAGAGAAGTCGGCACGAGTCAGCTTGGGCTAGGTTGGTGAGTGTTATTTCTTATATGTGACGTTGTAACAAGGTTACACTTTTAAAAGTCTCTTCTTATGAAAATTGGACTGTAGCTAGTAGTTGACAAGATCATGTGAATCCGGAGTGCCTAAGTCGTGGCCAAAGTTTCCTTAATTTAACCAACTTTTAACAAATGTAACGAGCATAATGTAAAATGGGGATTACTCTTAAGTACTGAGTGTCTTTTTAGCTGTCTTAAAATAAATGTTAGGAAACTGAGTGATGAAGATTAATTTAAAGGAAATGCACCAACATTCGCGTGGTGAAAGGATGATAAACCACAGAGAAAATTTAACCACCAATGCACTTGGTCGGATTTGACCCCTTAGCTCTTGAGTCAGATTCAGAAGCACAAACCTCCACATCAACCCTGACGGTATTATCATTATTCCATAATAAGTTAGCCTAGATAATAACCTAACATATTCTTAAACTAAGTTATGAACAAGACTCTCTCATAGAATCTGTAGGCCCTTGGGCTCTCTTTTGCAAAGCACAGATTTTTATTCAATAACTTTTTAGCAAATTTGTTAAAATTTAAAAATTGTTACGTTGATGATTTAAGTGGTGCGTGTTTGATAGTTTAAGTAACTACTGTAAAAATAAAAACAAGATGTTCAGTAAACTCATTATTTTACATGAAACTTTTCTAACGATCGTTTGTTTGGTACTATCTGTGTAAAACTTGTAAAAGGTAAAGGACCTTCAAGCAACCAGTATTGATAACTAATTGACACCCCTCTCACCCCCCTATGACCTGGATCGATGCTCAGTTGATTCTTCGGAGACTGGCAGCTTATTCATCGCTCAAAACAATCAGTTTGGAACTAACTGTTTCAGACATCTGTCTCAAACCCGTGTTCGATGCTGTGGAATATCATCATCAGACCAAACAAAGTTTCCTCCAGTAGCCAACATGGCGACGGGCAAGGAAGACATGGATTTAGCTATCTCTTCGTCCCTTTGTCATATTTTACTCGTAGAAGAAGAGGCTGCGAATAAACGTGAGTTTTCTTCTCATACAATTTATGATCCAGTAATATCTCCGGCTTCATGGTAAAATTACGGGCTGATGAAAAGCAAGCAGTCTGAAGTCGTATTGGTAGTTGGTAAAAATGTCTCTATTGTAATACTTCTTTTTAGATTTATCGTAGATAAATAACATTGTACAGCCTGGATATGTCAAACAGTTGTTCGATGTTCGGGAAGCCACGATATTATTTTAAAACAAAGTTTGACTCGGTGGGAACGCCCCAATTTTAAAATAAATATACATTTCCTCGTTTACTAGTTTTCCTTGTTTATTTTTTATTTAGCACTGCGTCTTACTACCCGTTAGGAATATATGCCTATGTACTAAATATACTAATGGTTAAGGGATTAGGAAGGTTTATTTGAGAGTACATGCACCCGCATTTACGTGGAAGGAGAGTGGAAAATCATTAGGAAAACTATCCTCAGTGCACCTGACCAGGATTGAACCCCGATCTCCCCGTCTTCGGCAGTCTAGTCCAACACAAGAGTATCACGTTAGATCACGCGGCCACCTAAGCGGAATTTTCCTTGTTCGTCGAACAAAATGTTTTATTCGGTGTTGGTTTTGAACTAGTGGGTAAGCGCCCTTTAAGTTCAATTTTCATAGAAATAACCTTCAGTGGCGCAGGAAGGTTTTTATTTGGGGGGTAAATATAATCATGAGCTTTTATAGGGAATAACATTTTTTAGATTTAAAAAAGACCAATAAAATGTAATATTTAATAGTCCAAATGTGTTTTTTTCTCATTAATTATGGGCATGCTAAACATTAGAATGAATACACACAAAACTAATTAAGAAAAAATATATCTGATGCTGCTCAACTCAAAATGATTAAAAACAACAAAATTAAAGTACGTTTCCAAACACCTTTGCCCTATATTCGCTACTAGCTATAAAACCACTAACTAGTTTCGCAATGTCAAGTTTGTCGAGTCTCTCAGGGTATGCATTAAGCAGACACAGGTGATTTAGTCTACGTTGCCTCATCGTAGAGCGAAGATAGTTTTTTATGCGTCCAAGCATTGAAAAACTTCTTTCTGCAGTAGCTTATGTAGCTGGTATCACTATCAGAGTTTTAAAAATCTCTTCAGTGTGAGGAAATAAACTTCGTGTTTCCTCTTGCAGGCCTTGAAATTCAGTGAACATGCAAATACTTCTTTTGTTGAAAACTTTCATCATCGGTTCAGTAAATTCATTTGACTTCGAGAGTAAGATTTCCTCCAATATGCAGTATTCTTGAAAATCTGGTTGGTTGAACCTGTATTCAATTTCTCCACAGATTGTGTCCAAGGTTTCATAGTATACCGACTTCATATTATCTTTGGGACTTGCCCATGTGTGACCTTCTGTTTGTGTTTCATTGTGTTCGAGTCTTCTAGGAACACTACGAACATGGGGTAAAGAAACTGGTTCAAGATCAAACTCTTCCACTTTCTTCAGCATCTGTGACCACAAATTTTTGAACTCTAGTTCATTCCTCTTTATCTTGAGATCTTCAAGTACAGTACTTACTGCTTCTTTCGCGCCAGTAAGTGTAAGTGATGAACTTTGCAGTATCAAACTTAGTTTTTCTGTTGGTTCGAAAATATTGATGCAAACAAGAAGTGAAAAATATACAGACCCTTTTAAAAAATAATTGTGTAACCCACGGGCTTTGGCAGCACAGTCATCCTTAGAAATTGCCAACTCCTCAAGACATGAAAGAACAAATGAGTAATTATTCAAAATGGTGTGAATAGCAATGCATCTGAGAGTCCACCTGGTTGGGCAAAGAGGGCGTGGGCAACCATGGATAGTGCTACCTTCAGAGGCCTTAATGTCTTCAAAAGATGCCGTTCTTTTGGGTGAACCCCTTATCATTACACCCACATCATTCGTCCAAGATAGTACATCTCGTATTAGAGGGATGGATTTGGTCGTATCCTGAAGAGCTAGGTTGAGGCTATGGCTTCCACAGTGAACAAAGAGTGCAAGAGGCTGCTTCTCTTTCACTAGTGCTTGAACACCCTTGCAGGCAGATCTCATGTTAGAACCACCATCGTAGCATTGCCCTCTGAGGTTTTCTGTCGATAGTCCACAGCGTAACAGCACATCGAGAATGAGGTCTGATACACTTTTGCCAGATTTACTGGCACATTCATACAAACCAAGGAACAACTCTTCGGGTTCATATTTATTCAGTATTCTGACACATCTGTTCGTGTCCACTCGTATCAGTCGTACCATCAACAATCAAGCTGAAAATTTTGCTTTCATGAACTTCTTCTATGATTTCACACAGAATTGTGTGAGCCATGTACTCAAGAATCTCATTTTGAATTGTATTTGACAATAATTCTTTTTTCGTAACAGAAATTCTTTTAGTTCGGGGATATCGTTCTTCCTCAGTTCATTTAGTTGAAACAAATTCCCACTCTGTTATGTGTCCACGAAGAGCTAATCCTTGGTGAGCAAGCTATTTTAAAAATAAAACCACTCGAAACAGGATTATATTTTAATTTTATTATGTTACCTTAGAGTGAACTGTGTATCTTGCCTCAACAAGATCTTTCTAGTATCTAAAAGTTTTATTATATTTGTTTGAGAGCGGAGGGGTAAAAATGATACTTTTTACCCCCTTCCATTTCTTGGGGGGGGGGGTAAAATTTACCCCAGTACCCCCTAGTTCCTGCGCCACAGATAACCTTGATGTAAACCCCTTGAACATATTTCTAACATTATAGGAAGTGTGACGGGAAAACCAGACAAGAAGTTTACCAATAATAAACATAGTTTGTTTTATTTAAGGACAATCAGAAAGTAAATACACAACTAATGCAAACAAGACAATATAGCGTAAAGCGCTTCTTCACTAAGATCTAAATAACTCTCGGAGTTATGGATATAACCTTACTTTAACAATATCTGAAAATAAAAGGGGAAACATACAGTTATATGTTTGTTGTAAGTTATAACAGTAGAACTAATTGACATCGTGGAATTCTATGGTCCCTTCTACGGTTCCCTCAATAATAGCGTTAAGTGCGCGCAATCAAACAATATTTATCATACATTTAAACTTAGACCAAAAATGATAAACATATACGAGTATTTAACTCTAATGAAATCAACATAACGTTGATTTTAAAACAAAACGTTAGGCCAAGCCTCTACTCTAACACCTAAGTGCCCTGTATAATCCCAGTTAAATAGACAGTTAAATAAACTCATATTCTCCAAACATGCGAACTACAAAGAACGGGCGGTAAGCCTGACACGCCGAGTACGCCTAGGCGCGATCAAAAATATTATAAATAAACAAATATACATTATGAATGTATAACAAAAACATAAACAAATTGTAACTATCAATATGACTTTAACCCTCGTACCCTGCGAGCGTATTCGTATTGACCTGCCCGCAAAATTTCATAATTCCTAAGTTTTACTTATAAATAAGTCCAAAACAGTAATTTAGAAAGTCGATCCCCATTTAAGCCGAAAATTCAATTTTGAATAAAAATAAATTACGGTCCCAAGTCGCCGTCCTCACCAAGCCTAGTCGGTGATATAATAAGTGACTATTCCAAAATCGCGATCTCTATATATACAATTATTGCATCCACATAGTGGCCTGGAGAGGGAAGGAGGGGGGGAAATGATAGAACAAACGTAACAGCAAAGAATGCGTCTAGTGGCACCTAGAAAGTTCCAGGTCCTCCTAGCGACGGAAGTGATAACTCCGTCTGGCCGCGTGGAAGTTTAGTCGTTTCCAGCCGGCCACGGATCGAGTCCCGAGAAGACAATTGGTTGAAGGCTCCGCTCAGTCTGTTGTGCCAGTTGGAGGGTAGAGGTCAGAACTCGGGCTTTGATGTTGGTGTTTGTGTTGTAGCTGATCACGAGAGTCGGTGAGTGTAGACCCATTCGATATAACGTTAACTAGTAACTCGTTACATTGATATTTGTAAAAGTTGCTAGATCCACGTTCAGGTAATCATACGGCAAGCCATGTGATTTGCAGATGTCACGTTTGATGTATATTGTATGTATTTATGGATAGTACTCCACCCGAAGGCTGGTTGGATCCTCACCAGTTCCACAGTAGGTTGAAAAGCCTAGACAGCACTGATGCGTACTAGGGAAATGAGGGGTGAGGTAGTTTCCCGTTGCTTTCCTCGCTGAGCCAGAAGGTACTATCACACATCACTCTGTCAAGCCACCAACTGACCCCCCTACAAGCGACACCTTCACTCCATTCATCATAAGGACTACCTCTATATTGAATGTTATTAAACTAGGGTGCGGATTTTGCCCTAAATTCCTTTTTTAGTCCTATGCTTTGAAAATAGGCTTTTGAGGTAAACGTTTATTTTCAAGGATTGCGAAGATAATGTGATAACTTTTATAGTACCTATAAATGTTAAATTTCTGTTTTTAGTGCCTATTTTACCAATGGGAGCCTTAAAGTGCATTTTTTTCTATATATATCTTCCTCCCACCCTCTTTTTTTCTTTCTAAATACTTGCGCCTCCCCCCCCCCCCCCTTTCTCCTTCACTCCTTAGGTTATACCACGTGGATACGCGTAATAGGTAGGAAAAACCCATGTGTCCAGTGGTCTGATAGGTTCAGACTGGTCAGTCCGGCAACAAAGATTTTCTTCTAGCGCACAGCAGTAGAAATATCAGTGAATACAGTGACTGTGATTTTAAAATATCGGTGATTTATACCAGTGATTTTTCACTGTGACTGTTATTCACAGTGTCTTGATGGACCGATATTTTTTCACTCTCCAACCACGGTCAAAGTTAGTATTTAGCTGTTGTCCAAGTAGGCGAGTACAATCGAGTATGGAGTATGGAGTATTTCTAAGAACTGGGTATTTAGTATTTACTCGAATAGTCCCATGAGTATCGGTTGGAAGGAAACTCGCGTGTTTGGGGCTTGCAATGGAATTTGATACTTAAAGGCCTAACTTAAACTCTTCCTGTTGGCACTGACATTGACAGTTGACATACAGCTACCTAATCTTCATTTGGATTTCATGTTGCCTGACTAATGTACAGTCAATACAAAAGTATGCGTTTTAAGATGTTTCATACAATTGATAAAAAAAGAAGCAAAATTTTTTATTTAATATTTATAGTGAAATGTTATGTAATTTGGGCAAAATTAGTGGTCCAACAAACATTATGTTAAACTTGAATAACAATATTAAAACTTATTTGATAAACTCTTGTAAGTGTGTAATCTATTTAGTGATGTTTTACTACAATTAAAATGTATGTGACATTAAAAATTAACATAACATAATGGCGATTGATTTATAAAATGTTGTTTGGAATGCAGGTCATATACTATATTATTGTAGTGTTATTTTATTTTAAATACCATATATCTAATAGTATAGTACAATATTAGAAGCAAATAAACTTTAGATTAGACTATAGGATGATTAGGATCATCAATGCATAGGTTTATTTATATTTTTTCTATTTTGTTAGTTATTTAAATTTATTATTAGCGATTTTGAGGATAGGATCACCGAATAAAATAATTTTTTTCTTAGTCTACTTTTAAAAATAATCCGAAATGTGTTTTGCTTGGTAAGCAAGCTTTTCGATTTTGTTCTTAACAACAAATATTTTGTATTGAAAACGCATGTGAATGAAACTTTTAAACCATTAAAGTCATTTTTACGTAGCAATCTGATACTGTTTTTGAAAAATGAGCTTTACGAGATCAAGTGTTTTTAATAGAAAGCACACGTAAAACATGCTAGTCAATAAGGTTGAGTCTCAATTAGCTGATAGAAAATAAAAAATAAAAGAATAACAATGTCCGTGAAACGAATGCTTACTCGGGTGTCTAGAAGAAGCAATCCTAGCTTCGTAGCTCGAGTAACTGTTGCCATCTGATGCGAGTATGGAGTATCTCCGATCACTGATATCTCATTCACCGATACTTTTGAGATCGAGTCACTGGAAGTAGCGGTGACCATATGATATCGGTGAAAAAATCACAGTCAGTGATATATCGCCATCTCTACACAACAATGTCAGTTCATTCAGTGGTTGGATAGATTACGCTGTTGTTAGATGTGCACATCTGTTCATTAATATTTCTTTGTATTGGACTCAGTGTAAATTATTGAACTAAGTTTGTAGAAAATGCTCAAAGAGAGATCGTGTAAAAGTGTGCTATTCAAACAGTGGATTGTGGTGATAGGAATTTCACAACAGATGACAACTTTTTTTTTTTTCAGGCATGTTCCAAAGAGGTAAGTTACCTTTTCAAAAGGGGAAAGAAAATTATTAATTTTGAAAGTCAAGGTTGTTATTAAATATTTTGGCTACAGTTTAAAAGTAGACCACGATTATTTACTATTGTTCAAACTAGGTTTCATTTCTTATTGAAGGATTTCAACGACCAAGTGTAAATATTTACTAAAGCGTAGCATAACTATCTTACAAAAAAAAATCTTAGTTCTCTTGTTAGGTGATGCTTTGTTAGTTTGTAGAATTCACATATATTATTGGAAGAAAATTTACATATATAATATTTAGGTAAAATGCGAGAAGAAGTATCACCAGGAACAACACAAAAATACTGCAATACATATGAAGAATTGCAGAAAGAAAACAGGATCAAAACAATTAATTTTTTTAAAGTTAACGATGCAGATAAAACCAAAGAGCAATTTTCTGCTGATTTATGCTCTGCGATGGTAGCTGCAAATATTCCTTGGAAGAAGCTGGAGAATCCAGATTTCAATGCTTCTCTCAACAAATATACCAACATGAAGATACCAGACAAATCAACTCTGAGGAAACACTACTTGCATTCAACCTATTTATCTGTAAGATTTTACAATAACAATTTTTCTTT
>JBCFYV010005070.1:0-19151 GCA_039000515.1 Timema cristinae
TTTCAACAGACGATGATTCTCGAAATCGAGAATATGCGCTCGATTGATGATTTCCATCATTTAACTGAATATATAGTTACAGAACCTTAAATAAAGTTATTTTGAACAACTTATGAATAGATTTTACTAAAACGTTAAGAAATAAAGAAGATTCATTTTCTAAGATTTCAAAACACAAAAAAGAATCTGGTATGTCAGTTTGGTTGACGAGTGTCATATTTTAACAGCAACTCTAATAAAATTATTTTGAACATCTTGTTTAGCATTTTGATTAAAAATGACGTAAATAAAGAATTGTCATTTCTGGACGATTTCAACAAACGATGATTCTCGAAATCGAGAATATGCGCTCGATTGATGATTTCCATCATTTAACTGAATATATAGTTACAGAACCTTAAATAAATTTATTTTGAACAACTTATGAACAAATTTTACTAAAACGTTAAGATATAAAGAAGATTCATTTTCTAAGATTTCAAAACACGAAAAGAATCTGGTATGTCAGTTTGGTTGACGAGTGTAATATTTTAACTGAATGTATAGATACAGCAACTCTAATAAAGTTATTTTGAACAACTTGTTTAGCATTTTGACTAAAAATGACGAAAATAAAGAATTGTCATATCTAGACGATTTCAACAGACAATGTATCTCGAAATCGAGAATATGCGCTCGATTGATGATTTCCATCATTTAACTGAATATATAGTTACAGAACCTTAAATAAAGTAATTTTTAACAACTAATGAACAAATTTTACTAAAACGTTAAGAAATGAAGAAGATTAATTTTCTAAGATTTCAAAACACGAAAAGAATCTGGTATGTCAGTTTGGTTGACGAGTGTCATATTTTAACAGCAACTCTAATAAAATTATTTTGAACAACTTGTTTAGCATTTTGACTAAAAATGACGAAAATAAAGAATTGTCATTTCTGGACGATTTCAACAGACGATGATTCTCGAAATCGAGAATATGCGCTCGATTGATCGTTTCCATCATTTAACTGAATATATAGTAACAGAACCTTAAATAAATTTATTTTGAACAACTTATGAACAAATTTTACTAAAACGTTAAGAAATAAAGAAGATTCATTTTCTAAGATTTCAAAACACGAAAAGAATCTGGTATGTCAGTTTGGTTGACGAGTGTCATATTTTAATTGAATGTATGGATACAGCAACTCTAATAAAGTTATTTTGAACAACTTGTCTATCATTTTGACTTAAATTGTCGAAAATAAAGAATTGTCATTTCTTGTTGATTTCAACAGACGATGATTCTCAAAATCGAGAATATGTACTCGATTGATGATTTCCATCAGTTAACTGAATATATAGTTACAGAAACTTAAATAAAGTTATTTTGAACAACTTATGCTTAAATTTTACTAAAACTTTAAGAAATAAAGTAGATTCATTTTCTATCTTTTCAAAACACGAAAAGAATCTGGTATGTCAGTTTGGTTAACGAGTGTCATATTTTAAATGAATATATATATACATAAACTCTAATAAAGTTTTGAACAACTTTTTTACCATTTTGACTAAAATGACGAAAATAAAGTATTTTCAACTCTCGACGATTTCAACAGACGATGATTCTCGAAATGGAGTATACGCGCTCGATTGATGATGTACATCATTTAACTGAATATATAGTTACAGAACCTTAAATAAAGTTATTTTGAACAACTTATGCACAAATTTTACAAAAACATTATGAAAAAAAAATTTATTTTCTAAGATTTCAATACACGAAATGAATCTGGTATGTCAGTTTGGTTGACGAGTGTCATATTTTAACTGAGTGTATAGATGCAGCAACTCTAATAAAGTTATCTTGTACAACTTGTCTATCATTTTGACTAAAAATGACGAAAATAAAGAATTGTCATTTCTGGACGATTTCAACAGACGATGTTTTTCGAAATCGAGAATATGCGCTCGATTGATGTTTTCCATCATTTAACTGAATATATAGTTACAGAACCTTAAATAAAGTTATTTTACCAACTTATGAACAAATTTTACTAAAACGTTAAGAAATAAAGAAGATTCATTTTCTAAGATTTAAAAACACGAAAAGAATCTGGTATGTCAGTTTGGTTGACGAGTGTCATATTTTAACTGAATGTATAGATACAGCCACTCTAATAAAGTTATTTTGAACAACTTGTTTACCATTTTGACTAAATATGACGAAAATAAAGAATTGTAATTTCTGGACAATTTCAACAGACGATGATTCTCGAAATCGAGTATATGCGCTTTATAGATAATTTTCATCATTTAACTGAATATATAGTTACAGAACCTTAAATAAAGTTATTTTGACAATCTTGTGCACAAATTTTACTAAAAACGTAAATAAATATTTTTGATTCTTTTTCTAAGATTTCTAAACCCGAAAAGAATCTGGTATATCATTTTGGTTGACGAGTGTCATATTTTAACTGAATGTATAGATACCGCAACTCTAATAAAGTTATTTTTTAAACAATTTGTTTACCATTTTGACTAAAAATGACGAAAATAAAGAATTGTCATTTTTGGACGATTTCAACAGACGATGATTCTCGAAATCGAGTGTAAGCGATCGATTGATGATTTTCATTATTTAACTGAATATATAGTTACAGAACCTTAAATAAAGTTATTTTGAACAACTTGTGCACAAATTTTAACAAAAACGTAAAGAAATAAAGAAGATTCATTTTCTAAAATTTCAAATCACGAAAAGAATCTGGTATGTCAGTTTGGTTGACGAGTGTCATATTTTAAATGAATATATAGATACAGCAACTCTAATAAAGTTATTTTGAACAACTTGTTTACCAATTTGATTAAAAATGACGAAAATAAAGAATTGCCATTTCTCGACGATTTCAACAGACGATGATTCTCGAAATGGAGTATATGCGCTCGAATAATGATTTACATCATTTAGTTGAATATATAGTTACAGAACCTTAAATAAAGTTATTTTGAACAACTTGTACACAAATTTTACTAAAAACGTAAAGAAATAAAGAAGATTCATTTTCTAAGATTTCAAATCACGAAAAGAAACTGGTATGTCAGTTTGGTTGACGAGTGTCAAAATTTAACTAAAAATATAGATACAGCAACTCTAATAAAGTTATTCTGAATAACTTGTGTACCATTTTGACCAAAAATTTAGAAAATAAAGAATTGTCATTTCTGAACGATTTTAACAGAAGATGATTCTCGAAATCGAGAATATGCGCTTGATTGATGATTTACATAATTTAAATGAATATATAGTTACAGAACCTTAAATAAAGTTATTTTGAACAACTTATGAACAAATTTTACTAAAACTTTAAGAAATAAATAATTTTCATTTTCTAAGATTTCAGTACAAGTAAAGAATCTGGTATGTCAGTTTGGTTGACGAGTGTCATATTTTAACTGAATGTATAGATACAGCAACTCTAATAAAGTTATTTTGAAAATCTTTTTTACAATTTTGACAAAAAATGACGAAAATAAAGAAATGTCATTTCTGGACGATTTCAACAGACGATGATTCTCGAAATAGAGAATATGCGCTCTATAGATGATTTTCATCATTTAACTGAATATATAGTTACAGAACCTTAAATAAATTTATTTGAACAACTTGTGCAAAAATTTTACTAAAACGTAAAGAAATATAGATGATTCTTTTTCTAAGCTTTCAAAAAACGAAAAGAATCTGGTATGTCAGTTTGATTGACGAGTGTCATATTTCAACTGAATGTATAGATACAGCCACTCTAATGAAGTCATTTTGAACAACATGTTTTCCATTTTGGCTAAAAATGACGAAAATAAAGAATTGTCATTTCTGGACGATTTCAACAGACGATGATTCTCGAAAAGGAGTATATGCGCTCGATTGATGATTTCCATTATTTAACTGAATATATAGTTACAGAACGTTAAATAAAGTTATTTTGAACAACTGTCCACAAATTTTAACAAAAACGTAAAGAAATAAAGAAGATTCATTTTCTAAGATTTCAAATCACGAAAAGAATCTGGTATGTCAGTTTGGTTGACGAGTGTCATATTTTAAATGAATATATAGATACAGGAACTCTAATAAAGTTATTTTGAACAACTTTTTTTTACCATTTTTACTAAAATGACGAAAATAAAGAATTGTCATTTCTCGACGATTTCAAAAAACGATGATTCTCGAAATGGAGTATATTCGCTCGGTTAATGATTTACACCATTTAGTTGAATATATAGTTACAAAACCTTAAATAAAGTTATTTTGAACAACTTATGAACAAATTTTACTAAAACGTTAGGAAATAAAGAATTTTCATTTTCTAAGATTTCAGTACAAGAAAAGAATCTGGTATGTCAGTTTGGTTGACGAGTTTCATATTTTAACTGAATGTATAGATACAGCAACTCTAATAGAGTTATTTGAAAATCTTGTTTACCATTTTGACTTAAAATGACGAAAATAAAGAAATGTCATTTCTGGACAATTACAACAGACGATGATTCTCGAAATCGAGAATATGCGCTCTATAGATGATTTTCATCATTTAACTGAATATATAGTTACAGAACCTTAAATAAAGTTATTTTGCACAACTTGTGCAAAAATTTTACTAAAAACGTAAAGAAATATAGATGATTCATTTTCTAAGATTTCAAAACACGAAAAGAATCTGGTATGTCAGTTTGGTAAAGAATGTCATATTTTAACTGAATGTATAGATACAGCCACTCTGATGAAGTTATTTTGAACAACATGTTTTCCATTTTGGCTAAAAATGACGAAAATAAAGAATTGTCATTTCTGGACGATTTCAACAGACGATGATTCTCGAAAAGAGTATATGCGCTCGATTGATGATTTCCATCATTTAACTGAATATATAGTTACAGAACCTTAAATAAAGTTATTTTGACAACTTATGCTTAAATTTTACTAAATCGTAAGAAATGAAGTAGATTCATTTTCTATAATTTCAAAACACGAAAAGAATCTGGTATGTCTGTTTGATTGACGAGTGTCATATTTTAACTGAATGTATAGATACAGCAAATCTAATAAAGTTATTTTGAACAAATTGTTTACCATTTTGACTAAAAATGACGAAAATAAAGAATTGTAATTTCTGGACGATTTCAACAAACGATGATTCTCGAATTCGAGTATATAGGCTCGATTGATGATTTTCATCCTTTAACTGAATATATAGTTACAGAACCTTAAATAAAATTATTTTGAACTACTTGTGCACAAATTTTACTAAAAACTTAAAGAAATATAGATGATTCATTTACTAAGATTTCAATACACGAAAAGAATCCTGTATGTCAGTTTGGTTGAAGAGGTAGGTTAGGTTAGTTTTGATTACGTTAGGTTAAGTTAGGTTAATTTAGGTTAGGTTAGGTTTAGGTTAGGTTAGGTTAGACTAGGTTGGGTTAGACAAGGTTAGGTTAAGTTAGGTTAGGGTTAGGTTAGGTTAGTTTAGGTTAGGTTAAGTTAGGTTAGGTTATGTAAGGTTAGGTTAGGTTAGTTTAGGTTACGTTACGTTACGTTAGGTTATGTTAGGTTTGGTTAGGTTAGGTTATGGTAGGTTAGGTTATGTTAAGTTAGGTTAGGTTAAGTTTAGGTTATGTTGGGTTAGGTTAGGTTAGGTTAGGTTAGGTCAGGCTAGGTTAGAATAGGTTAAGTTAGGTTAGGTTAGCTTAGGTTAGGGTTAGGTTAGGTTTGGTTAGGTTATGTTAAGTTAGATTAGGTTAGGGTAATGTTAGGTTAGGTGTGGTTAGGTTATGTTAAGTTAGGTTAGGTTAAGTTAGGTTAGGTTAAAAATATTAAACAAGACGAAATACTCCATTTCGATTATTTTCGTCTTTTGTAAATGTCTGACAATTTTAAATATCACAGTTTTTACCTAATATATTTCTGACGATAAAATAGTGGTTTTGATGCGAGAAATCATTAAAAACGTTAAACAAGCAGAAATATGTTCTTCATTTGTAAATATCTAAAATTACTGACAGTTTTAAATTTCGTGGTTCACACTCAAATTTATTCTTTAGATACACAAACTAGTGGTTTTGATGCGATAAATAGATTTAAACGTTTAACAAGCCGACATTCTCCCATCCGATCATTTTCGCCTTAAGTAAATGTCTGACAATTTTAAATATCGCAGTTTTTATATAAATTAGTTCTGACGATGTAAAAATTAGTGCTTTGATGGGATAAATCATTAAAAACGTTACACAATCGGAAATACTAAATTTCGATCATTTTCGTAATTTCTTATTGCTATTAATGACACAGTTTTAAATTTCACGGAATTTTATCGAATTTGTTCTTTAGATACAAGAATTAGCGGTTTGGATACGATAAATAGTTAAAAACGTTAAACAAGCCTAAATACTCCATTTCGATCATTTTCGTCTTTTGTAAATGTCTGACAATTTTAAATATCACAGGTTTTACCTTAATTAATTCTGACGATATAATAATTAATGGTTTTGATGCGATAAATCATTAAAAACGTTAAACGAGCGGAAATACTCGATTTCAATTATGTTCATCATTTGTAAATATCTAAAATTACTAACAATTTTAAATTTCGCTGTTTTCACTCAAATTTATTCTTTAGATAAACAAACTAGTGGTTTTAATGCGATAAATAATTAGAAACGTTTAACAAGCCGAAATACTCTCATTTGATCATTTTCGCCTTTTGTAAATGTCTTACAATTTTAAATATTGCAGTTTTTACCTAAATTAGTTCTGACGATGTAAAAATTCGTGGTTTCATAGGATAAATCATTAAAAACGTTAAACGAGCGAAAATACTAGATTTCGATTATTTTCTTATTTTCTAATTTCTAAAAATGACTTAAAGTTTTAAATTTCATGGAATTTTATAGAATTTGTTCTTTATCTAAAGAAATAGCGGTTTGAATACGATAAATAGTTAAAAACATTATAAAACCCAAAACACTCTTTTTCGATCATTCTTGTCTTTTTTAAATGTCTGACAATTTTAAATATCGTAGTTTTTACCTAACTTAGTTTTGACGATATAAAAATTAGTGGTTTAATGCGATAAATAATTAAAAACGTTAAACAAGCGGAAATACTAAATTTAGATCATTTTAGGTTAGGTTAGGTTACGTTAGGTTACGTTAGGATACGTTAGGTTACGTTAGGTGTCGTTAGGTTTGGTTAGGTTAGGTTAAGTTAGCTTAGGTTAGCTTAGGGTAGCTTAAGGTAAGTTGGGTTGGGTTAGGTTGGGTTAGGTTAGGTTAGGTTGGGTTATGTAGTGTTAGGTTGGGTTAGGTTGGGTTAGTTTGGGTTAGGTTGGGTTAGGTTGGGTCAAGTTGCTTTAGGTTGGGTTAGGTTGGGTTAGGTTGGGTTAGGTTGAGTTTGGTTGGGTTGGGTCGGGTTGGGTTGGGTTGGGTCGTGTTGGGTTGGGTTGTGACGGTTTGGGTCGTGTCGTGTCGGGTCGGGTCTGGTCGGGTCAGATCAGTACAGGTCTGGTCAGGTCAGGTGTGGTATGTTGAGTTTAGTTTAGGTTAGGTTAGATTAGGATAGGTTAGGTTAGGTTAGGCTAAGTTAGATTAGGCTAGGTTAGGTTAGGTTAGGTTAGGTTTAGGTTAGGTTAGGTTAGGTTACTTTACATTAGGTTAGAATAGGTTAGGTTAAGTTATGTTAGGTTAGGTTAGTTAGTTTGGGTGAGGTTAGGTTATGTTAAAAACGTTAAACAATCTGAAATACACCATTTCGATCATTTTTGTCTTTTGTAAATGTCTGACAATTTTAAATATCACAGTTTTTACTTAAATTAGTTCTGACGATATAATAATTAGTGGTTTTATGCGATAGATCATTAAAAACTTTAAACAAGCGGAAATACTAGATTTCGATCATTTTAGGTTACGGTAGAATACGTTAGGTTATGTTAGGTTATGTTAGGGAAGGGTAGGTTAGGTTCGGTTAGGTTAGGTTAGGTTGGGTTGTGTTGGGTTGGGTTGGATTATGTTGGGTTATGTTGGGTTTTATTGGATTAAGTTGGGTTAGTTTGAGTTAGGTTGGGTTGGGATGAGTTAGGTTGGGTTATGATGAGTTAGGTTGGGTTAGTTTAGGTTAGGTTGGGTTATGTTGGGTTAAGTGGTTTAGGTTGGGTTAGGCTGGGTTAGGATGGTTTAGGTGATTAGGTTGTGTTAGTTTGGGTTTGTTGGTTAGGTTTGGTTAGGTTGGGTTAGGTTAGGTTAGTTTGTGTTAGGTTGGGTTATGTTAGGTTAGGTTGGGTTAGGTTGAGTTAGGTTCAGTTGTTGGTTGGGTTGGGAGAGTTAGGTTGGGTTATGATGAGTTAGGTTGGGTTATTTAGGTTGGTTGGTTATGTTGGGTTAAGTTGTTTTAGGTTGGTTAGGCTGGGTTAGGATGGTTTAGGTTGAGTTAGGTTGTGTTAGTTTGGGTTATGTTGGTTAGGTTTGGTTAGGTTGGGTTAGGTTAGGTTAGTTTGTGTTAGGTTGGGTTATGTTAGGTTAGGTTGGGTTAGGTTGAGTTAGGTTCAGTTAGGTTGGGTTAGGGTTATTTAGGTTGTGTTAGGTTGGGCTAAGTTGGTTACGTTGAGTTAGGTTGGATTAAGTTTGGTTAGGTTGGGTAAGGTTGGGTTAGGTTGGGTTAGGTTGTTTTAGGTTGGGTTAGTTTGGGTCAGGTTTGGTTAGGTTGGTTTAGTTTGGTTTAGGGTGGGTTAGGTTGGGTTGGGTTAGGTTAGGTTATGTTATGTTATGTTATGTTAGCTTAAACGTTAAACAAGCCGAAATACTCCAATTCGATCATTTTCATCTTTTGTAAATGTCTGACAATTTTAAGTATCACAGTTTTTACCTAAATTAGTTCTGACGAATTAATAATTAGTGGTTTTGATGCGATAAATCATTAAAAACGTTAAACAAGCGGAAATATGTTCATCATTTTTAAATATCTAAAATTACTGACAGTTTTAAATTTCGTGGTTCACACTCAAATTTATTCTTTAGATACACAAACTAGTGGTTTTGATACGATAAATCATTAAAAACGTTAAACGAGCGGAAATACTCGATTTCGATTATGTTCATAATTTGTAAATATCTAAAATTACTGACAATTTTAAATTTCGCGGTTTGCACTCAAATTTATTCTTTAGATACACAAACTAGTGGTTTTGATGAGATAAATAATTTGAAACGATAAAATCCGAAATAGTCCCATTCGATCATTTTCGCCATTTGTAAATGTCTGACAATTTTAAATATCGCAGTTTTTATCTAAATAAGTTCCGACGATGTAAAAATTAATGGTTTGATGGGATAAATCATTAAAAACGTTATACAAGCGGAAATACTAGATTTCGATCATTTTCGTATTTTCTAATTTCTATTAATGACACAGTTTTAAATCTCAAGGACTTTTATCGAATTTGTTCTTTAGATACAAGAAATAGCGGTTTTGATACAATAAATAGTTAAAAATGTTAAACAAGCCGAAATATTCCATTTCGATCATTTTCGTCCCTTGTAAATGTCTGACGATTTTAAATATTTCAGTTTTTACCTAATTTAGTTCTGACGATATAAAAATTAGTAATTTAATACGATAAATCATTAAAAGCGTTAAACAAGCGGAAATACTAGATTTCGATCTTTTTAGGGTAGGTTACGTTACGTTAGGTTAGGTTAGGTTATGTTAGGATAGGTTATGTTAGTTTAGGTTATGGTTAAGGTTAGGTTAGGTTAGGTTAGGTTAGGATACGTTACGTTACGTTAGTTTAGGTTGGGTTAGGTTAGGTTAGGTTATGTTAGGTTAGTTTAAAAATTTTAAACAAGCCGAAATACTCCATTTCGATCATTTTCATATTTTGTAAATGTCTGACAATTTTAAATATCATAGTATTTACCTAAATTAGTTCTGACGATTTAATAATTAGTGGTTTTGATGCGATAAATCATTAAAAACTATAATCATTGTTAAATATATAAATTACTGACAGTTTTAAATTTCGTGGTTCACACTCAATTTATTCTTTAGATACACAAACTAGTGGTTTTGATGCGATAGATAATTATAAAACATTTTACAAGATGAAATACTCCAATTCGATTATTTTCGCCTTTTGTAAATGTCTAAAATGGTCCTACAATTTTAAATATCGAAGTTTTAAGCTATATTATTTCTGACGATATAATAATTAGTGGTTTTTATGCGATAAATTCATTAAAAACTTTAAACAAGCGGAAATACTAGATTCCGATCATTTTCGTATTTTCTAATTGCTATTAATGACACAGTTTTAATTTCGTGAATTTTATCGAGTTTCTTCTTTAGATACAAGAAATAGCGGTTTGGATACGATAAAAAGTTAAAAATGTTTAACGAGCCGAAATACTCCAATTCGATCATTTTCCCCTTTTGTAATATCTGACAAATTTAAATATCGCAGTTTTTACCTAAATTAATTCTGACGATATAATAATTAGTGGTTTTTTATGCGATAAATTATTAAAAACGTTAAACGCGCCGAAATACTCGATTTCGATTATGTTCATCATTTGTAAATATCTAAAATTTCAGACATTTTTAAATTTCGCGGCTTCCACTCAAATTTATTCCTTATATACACAAATTAGTGGATTTGATGCGATAAATAATTAGAAACGTTTAACAAGCCGAAATACTCCCATTCGATCATTTTCGCTTATGTAAATGTCTGACAATTTTAAATATCGCAGTTTTTACCTAAATTAGTTCTGACTATGTAAAAATTAGTGGTTTCATGCGATAAATCATTAAAAACGTTAAACAAGCGGAAATAATAGATTTCGATCATTTTCCTATTTTCTAATTGCTAAAAATGACTGACAGTTTTAAATTCAAGGTATTTTATCGAATTTGTTCTTTATATAAGAAATAGCGGTTTGAATACTATAAATAGCTAAAAGCCTTAAATAATCCGAAACATTCATTTTCGATCATTTTCGTCTTTTGTAAATGTTTGACAATTTATATATCGCAGTTTTTACCTAAATTAGTTCTGACGATATAAAAATTAGTGGTTTGATGCGATAAATCATTAAAAACGTTAAACAAGCGGAAATACTAGATTTCGATGATTTTAGATTTGGTTAGGTTAGGTTAGGTTACGGTACGTTACGTTACGTTAGGTTAGGTTAGCTTAGCTTAGGTAAGGTTAGGTTAGGTTAGGTTAGGTTAGGTTAGGTTAGGTGAGGTTAGTATAGGATAGGTAAGGTTAGGTTAAAAACGTTAAACAAGCCGAAATTCACCATTTCGATCATTTTCGTCTTTTGTAAATGTCTGACAATTTTAAATATCACAGTTTTTAACTCAATTAGTTCAAACAATATAATAATAATAATAGTTGTTTTGATGCGATAATTCGTTAAAAACGTTAAACAAGCTGAAATATGTTCATCATTTGTAAATATCTAAAATTACTTACAATATTAAGTTTCGTGGTTCACACTCAAATTTATTCTTTAGATACTCAAACTAGTGGTTTTGATGCGATAAATAACTAGAAACGTTTTACAAGCCAAAATACTCTAATTCGATCTCTTTTCGCCTTTTGTAAATGTCTAAAATTGTCTGACAATTTTAAATATCACATTTTTTACCTAAATTAATTCTGACGATATAATAATTAGTGGTTTTGATGCGTTAAATCATTAAAACGTTAAACGAGCGGAAATACTCGTTTTCGATTATGTTCATCATTTGTAAATATCTAATATTACTGACAATTTTAAATTTCGCGGGTTCCACTCAAATTTATTCTTTAGATACTCAAACTAGTGGTTTTGATGCGATAAATAATTAGAAACGTTTAACAAGCCGAAATACTCCCATTCGATCATTTTCGCCTTTGTAAATGTCTGACAATTTTAAATATCGCAGTTTTTATCTAAATTAATTCTGACGAATTAAAAATTAGTGGTTTGGTGGGATGGATCATTAAAATCGTTTAAACAAACGGAAATACTAGATTTCGATCATTTTCCTATTTTCAAATTGCTATTAACGACACAGTTTTAAATTTAACGGAATTTTATCAAATTTGTTCTTTAGATACAAGAATTAAGGGTTTGGATACGATACATATTTAAAAACGTTAAACAAGCCGAAATACTCCATTTCGATCATTTTCGTCTTTGTAAATGTCTGACAAATTTAAATATCACATATTTTAGCTAAATTAGTTCTAACGAATTAATAATAGTGTTTTTGATGCGATAAATCATTAAAAACGTTAAACAAGCGGAAATATGTTAATCATTTTTAAATATCTAAAATTACTGACATATTTAAATTTCGTGGTTAAAACTCAAATTTATACTTTAGATACAGAAACTAGTGGTTTTGATGCGATAAATCATTAAAAACGTTAAACGAAAGGAAATACTTGATTTCGATTATGTTCATCATTTGTAAATATCTAAAATTACTGACAATTTTAAATTTCGCGGTTTCCACTCAAATTTATTCTTTAGATACACAAACATGAGGTTGTCATGCGATAAATAATTAAAAACGTTTAACAAGTCGAAATAGTCCCATTCAATCATTTTCGATAAATCATTAAAAACGTTAAACAAGCGAAAATACTAGATTTTAAACATTTTCGTATTTTCTAATTGCTATTAATGACACAGTTTTAAATTTCACGGTATTTTATCGAATTTATTCTTTAGATACAAGAAATAGCAGTTTTGTTACGATAAATAGTTAAAAACGTTAAAAGAGCCGAAATACTCCATTTCGATCATTTTCGTCCTTTGTAAATGTCTGACAATTTTAAATATCACGGTTTTTACCTAAATTAGTTCTGACGATGTACAAATTAGTGGTTTCATGCGATAAATCATTAAAATGTTAAACAGGCGGAAATATGTTCATCATTTGTAAATATCTATAATTACTGACAGTTTTAAATATCGTGGTTCACACTCAAATTTATTCTTTAGATACAAAGACTAGTGGTTTTGATGCGATAACTAATTAAAAAAGTTTTACAAGCCGATATACTCCAATTCGATCATTTTCCCATTTTGTAATTAACTAAAATGGCCTGACAATTTTAAATATCGCAGTTTTTAACCAAACTAATTCTGACGAATAATAATTAGTGGTTTTGATACGATAAATCATTAAAATACATTAAACCAGCGGAAATACTCGAATTCGATTATGTTCATCATTTGTAAATATCTAAAATTACTGAAAATTTTAAATTTCGCGGTTTTTACTCAAATTTATTCTTTAGATAAACAAACTAGTGGTATGGATGTGATAAATAATTAAAAACGTTTAACAAGCCGAAATACTCCATTTCGATCATTTTCGTCTTTTTTAAATGTCTGACAATTTTAAATATAACAGTTTTTTCCTAAATTAGTTCTGACGATAAAAAAATTAGTGGTTTGATGCGATAAATCATTAAAAACGTTATAACAAGCGGAAATACTAGATTTCGGTCATTTTAGGTTGAGTTATGTTAGGTTAGGTTAGGTTAGGTTAAAAACGTTAAACAACCCGAAATATTACATTTCGATCATTTTTGTCTTTTGTAAATGTCTGACAATTTTAAATATCACAGTTTTTATCTAAATTAGTTCTGAAGATACAATAATTAGTGATTTTGATGCGATAAATCATTAAAAACGTTAAACAAGTGGAAATATCTTCATCATTTGTAAATATCTAGAATTACTCACAGTTTTAAACTTCGTAGTTCACACTCAGATATATTCTTAAGATACACAAATTAGTGGTTTTGATGCGATAAATATTTAAAAACGTTTTACAAGCCAAAATACTCCAATTTGATTATTTTCTTCTTTTGTAAATGACTAACATGGTCTGACAATTTTAAATATCGCAGTTTTTACCTAAATTAATTCTGACCATATAATAATTAGTGTTTTTGATGCGATAAATCATTAAAAACATTAAACGAGTGGAAATAAACGATTTCGATTATGTTCATCATTTGTAAATATCTAAAATTACTGACAGTTTTTAATTTCGTGGTTTGCACTCAAATTTATTCTTTAGATACACTAACTAGTGGTTTTGATGTGATAAATAATTAGAAATGTTTAACAAGCCGAAATACTTCATTTCGATCATTTTCGTCTTTTGTTGATGTCTGACAATTTTAAATATAACAGTTTTTACATAAATTAGTCCTGACGATATAAAAATTAGTGGTTCATGTGATAAATCATTAAAAACGTTAAACAAGCGGAAATACTATATTTCGATCATTTTTGTATTTTCTAATTGCTATTAATGACACTGTTTTAAATTTAATTGAACTTTATCGAATTTGTTCTTTAGATACAAGAAATAGCGGTTTGGATACGATAGATAGTTAAAAACGTTAAACAAGACGAAATACCCCAATTCGATCATTTTCGACTTTTGTAAATGTCTGACAATTTTAAATATCACAGTTTTTACCTAAATTAGTTCTGACGATATAATAATTAGTGGTTTTGATGCGATAAATCATTAAAAACGTTAAACAAGCGGAAATATGTTCATCATTTTTAAATATCTAAAGTTACTGACAGTTTTAAATTTCGTGGTTCACACGCAAATTTATTCTTTAGATACACAAACTAGTGGTTTTTGATGCGATAAATAATTAAAAACATTTTACAAGCCGAAATACTCCAATTCAATCTTTTTCGCCTTTTGTAAATATCTAAAATCGTCTGACAATTTTAAATATCGCAGTTTTTACCTAAATTAATTCTGACGAATTAATAATTAGTGGTTTTGATACGATAAATCATTAAAAACATTAAACGAGCGGAAATAATCGATTTCGATCATTTTCGTATTTTCTAATTGCTAAAAATGACTGACAGTTTTAAATTTCACAGTAATTTATCGAATTTGTTCTTTATCTAAAGAAATAGCGGTTTGGATACGATAAATAGTTAAAAACGTTAAACAAGCCGAAATACACCATTTCGATTATTTTCGTCTTTTGTAAATGTCTGACAATTTTAAATATAACAGTTTTTAACTAAATTAGTTCTGACGATATTTTAATTAGTGGTTTGATGTGATAAATCATTAAAAACGTTAAACAAGCGGTTAATAATAGATTTCGATCATTTTTGGTTAGGTCTGGTTAGGTCTGGTTAGGTCCGGTTAGGTCCGGTTAGGTCCGGTTAGGTCCGGTTATGTCCGGTTAGGTCCGGTTTGGTCTGGTTTGGTCCGGTTAGGTCCAGTTATGACCAGTTAGGTCCTGTTTGGTCCGGTTTGGTCCGGTTTGGTCCGGTTTGGTCCTGTTTGGTCCGGTTTGGTCAGGTTTGGTCAGATTTGGTCAGGTTTGGTCAGGTTTGGTCAGGTTTGGTCCGGTTTGGTCCGGTTAGGTCTGGTTAGGTCTGGTTAGGTCTGGTTTGGTCTTGTTAGGTCTGGTTAGGTTTGGTTAGGTCTGGTTAGCTCTGGTTAGGTCTTGTTAGGTCTGGTTAACTCTGGTTAGATCTGGTTATATCTGGTTAGGTCTGGTTAGATCTGGCTATGTCTGGTCAGGATAGGTAATGTTAGGTTGAGTTAGGTTAAGTTAGGTTAGTTTATGATAGGTTAGGTTTTTTAGTTAGGTTAGGTTAGGTTAGGTTAGGTTAGGTTAGGTTAGGTTAGGTTAGGTTAAAAAAATTAAACAAGCCGAAATACACCATTTCGATCATTTTCGTCTTTTGTAAATGTCTGACAATTTTAAATATAACAGTTTTTAACTAAGTTAGTTCTGACGATATAAAATTAGTGGTTTGATGCGATAAATCATTAAAAACGTTAAACAAGCGGAAATACTAAATTTCGATCATTTTCGTATTTTCTAATTGCTATTAATGACACAGTTTTAAATTTCATGGAATTTTATCGAATTTGTTCTTTAGATACAAGAAATAGCGGTTTGGATACGATAAATAGTTAAAAAGTTTAAACAAGTCGAAATACTCCATTTTGATCATTTTCGTCTTTATAAATGTCTGATAATTCTAAATATAACAGTTTTAACTAAATTAGTTCTGACGATTAATAATTAGTGGTTTTGATGCGATAAATCATTAAATACATTAAACGAGCGGAAATACTCGATTTCGATTATGTTCATCATTTGTAAATATCTAAAATTACTGACAATTTTAAATTTAGCGGTTGCCACTCAAATTTATTCTTTAGATACACAAACTAGTGGTTTTGATGCGATAAATAATTAGAAAAGTTTAACAAGCCGAAATAATCCATTTCGAACATTTTCGTCTTTTGTAAATGTCTGACAATTTTAAATATCACAGTTTTTACTTAAATTAGTTCTGACGATATAATAATTAGTGGTTTTGATGCGATAAATCATTAAAAACGTTAAACAAGCGGAAATATGTTCATCATTTGTAAATATCTAAAATTACTGAGAGATTTAAATATCGTAATTCACACTCAAATATATTCTTTAGATACATAAACTAGTGGTTTTGATGCGATAAATAATTGAAAATGTTTTACAAGCCGAAATACTCCAATTAGATCATTTTCGCCTTTTGTAAATGTCTAAAATGGTCTGACAAATTTAAATATCGCTGTTTTTACCTAAATTAATTATGACGAATTAATAATTGGTGGTTTAGATGCGATAAATCATTAAAAACATTAAACGAGCGGAAATACTATATTTCGATTATTTTCATCATTTGTAAATATCTAAAATTACTGACAATTTTAAATTTCGCTGTTTCCACTCAAATTTATTCCTTAGATACACAAACTAGTGGTTTTAATGCGATAAATAATTAGAAACGTTTAACAAGCCGAAATACTCCCATTCAATCATTTTCGCCTTTTGTAAATATCTGACAATTTTAAAAATCACAGTTTTTACCAAAATTAATTCTGACGATGTAAAAATTAGTGATTTCATGCGATAAATCATTAAAAACGTTAAACAAGCGGATATACTAGATTTCGATCATTTTCGTATTTTCTAATTGCTAAAAATGACTGACAGTTTTAAATTTCATGGTATTTTATCGAATTTGTTCTTTATCTAAAGAAATAGCGGTTTGAATACGATAAATTTGTTAAAACGTTAAAAAAGCCGAAATACTCTTTTTCGATCATTTTCGTCTTTTGTAAATGTCTGACAATTTTAAATTTCGCAGTTTTTACCCAAATTAGTTCTGACGATATAAAAATTAGTGGTTTGATGCGCTAAATCATTATAAACGTTAAACAAGCGGTAATACTAGATTTCGAACATTTTCGTATTTTCTAATTGCTAAAAATGACTGACAGTTTTAAATTTCACGGTATTTTATCGAATTTGTTCTTTATCTAAAGAAATAGCGATTTGGATACGATAAATAATTAAAAACGTTAAACAAACCGAATTACTCCATTTCGATCATTTTCGTCTTTTGTAAATGTCTTAGAATTTTAAATATCGCAGTTTTTACCTAAATTAGTTCTGACCATATAATAATTAGTTGTTTTGATGCAATAAATCATTAAAAACGTTAAACAAGTGGAAATATGTTCATCATTTGTAAATATCTAAAATTACTGACAGTTTTAAATTTCGTATTTCACACTCAAATTTATTCTTTTGATACACAAATTAGTGGTTTTGATGCGATAAATAATTAAAAAAGTTTTACAAGCCGAAATACTCCAATTCGATTATTTTCGCCTTTTGTTAATGTCTAAAATGAGTAAGACAGTTTTAGGGGTTTCATGACGGAAACGGAAATGACGTCATGGCTCCCCTCACCCCTTTCCACCCCTCTACCCCCCGCGCCGGAGACTCGCGGACGTGGGTTCTATCTCTGTCTCTCTCGCTCTCGGGAATTCATGTTTCATGATGGAAATGACATCATAGCTCCCCTCACCCTTTCCCATCCCTCCCCTCACCCCTTTCCCTCCCACGGCGTGGACTCGCTCTTGCGGAGATGGGGAGAGAAATGTCTCTCTCTTTCTCTCCTCCCCTCTTTTTATCTCTCTGTCTCTCTCTTCCTCTCCTCCCCTCTTTCTATCTCTCCGTCTCTCTCTTCCTCTCATCCTCTCTTTCTATCTCTCTGTCTCTCCCTCTCCTCCTCTTTCTCTCTCTCTCTCAGAGTAGGAGTTGGCGGGTTTTTTGGTATAGCCCTCCTTCCCTCGAACAGTTTTTTTAGACTAGGCTGGAAAAATACATATCTAAAATGATCTTTTCTTGCTCTGAATGAAACATACATACCCCTTTATTATAAAAGACCTTAGCTTTTATTTCTACGATCAAGGACTTAAATAAATAGTCCAACTTTTTTATTTAGCGAGTATATTCTTAAGTTTATGATGATACATACATACACATATTCATATAAATTCTCTTTCCCTCAAAGTCTTTCACTTGATGCATACAAAAATATCTTTCTCTAAAGTCTTGTCTAAACATGTTAGAACACTTCACCACTTGAACAGTTCGTACTCGCCTTCACCCAGATATATCAGTCCTCTCTGTAAAGCGTTTAAAACGGCTCCTGTAGCGAGCACCAAAGTTTTTACCCGGAAGATGCACTTTGCCCACATAGTCTAGCGTTATGATGTTCGTTTCGTCTTCATCCTCACTGATCTCTTCGTCTCCTTCTAGGCGGCGAACGTTGTACGTACGAAACTTTTCAAGTTCGGAGACGTGCTTGACCCGATCGAGTTCCTCACGCTCGATTCGGTCCAACTCGACGCACAAATCGTTTTCCTCCTCCTCCGGCGACTCGTCCCAGCCTGTAGAACCGAGTTCGATGGACTGACTCGATTCCCGGAGAATTTGCGGGTCGTCTCCTTCCTTAAGATTGTAGACCGGACAAGCGGTAGAACAGCGTTCGACAGACTGACTCGATTCCCACATTCCGGGATTATGGCATCCGAGCCAGTGCACGGAAGAATCACAGCACTCGCTTTAACCTTTGTCGGCCCGCGCGAAGTGGTATTCTAAACCGCCGTTCGAAATCTTAATATCGCTCATGTCCTACAGACGGTAAACCAACTGCCTAAACATGTTGAATGAGATACGTCTCCCCGCCTCGCATCCGCT
>JBCFYV010005071.1:0-17809 GCA_039000515.1 Timema cristinae
ACACTCTCTCTGTGGATTCACTTCCCATTAGCACATAGCCCGAACGGGTGGTAAGACGCGGTGCTAAAAATGTGTAGATTTTTTATGTGCAAGATCACAAGATAACTACAGATTATGGGAAGGCCGGGTTTGATCCCGGGTAAATCGTTTTCCGGAAAATTGAGATACATCAGCCTTATTTAAATATTAGACATGGGAGTCTCTGTGAGTACAAATCCACGCCATACTATAGATTTCTTCATCACGCCGGGGAGGTTTAAAATTCTCCCTGCGGGAAACTTAGTGTGTGAACTTGACACCTTACCTTAAGAGCATAATAGCTACTTTACCTGCGGTAAACAAAGATAACACTTGTAAATTTACCTTTTCACTGGTAGCGTAACATAAGGCGTCACTGCCGATGCCAGGGAGGTCACGGGTTTGATTCCTTTTCTGGTACATGAACATTCTAGATGTCAAACGTAATGCGAATGTGTTTTTTTTTCCTCACACTTCGTGAAAGTGCGTGTACATTTTCCGTCCCAATCTACCACCAAAGGCTGAACATATTCTAAGGTTATTTACAACTCTCGCTCCACGCAAATGTGGGTTCACTATCACAAGGTATTAAATACCGTATGTGAACTTGGCACCTCTTTTTCTTTCATTAGTATTTTATTTTTTCCTTCTTAATCTCTATTTACAAACATATATTAAACATAAAGAAAACGTGATTTAAATATTAAACTTTCTCCACCACTTGAGGTTCTTAAAAACAACAATTAAAGCGATAAAAATAAAAGTTCTTTCTGTCTTTTAGATCCCAAAATAGGGCGCCATTCTCATATAGCGAGGGGAATTTGTGTCCCCCCCACACAGCACATATGGCCTGGACGGCTATGGTTGACAGGTTGGGGGGTTCAACTTGCCACCTTACCAACAACATATTATTACTAGTTTTTTTATTGACAATCAGCAATTAATTTACAAGCAGCAATATTATTTAGGTCTGTGGGTACTCTATACAGACACTCTGGCGATGGGTATTTCGTTTTTGTGAAGGCCGTAGTCGGGTGGTGTTGTATGCAGACGCCTCTGCGGTGTGTATTAGGGGGGGCTTCATGAAGGTCGATGTCGGGTGGTATTGTATGCAGACGCTCTGGCGATGGGTAATCAGATGGAGGGTGTGCTGCGTCTTGAAGGGTGCTGGTGGGTGCTGGCCCGGTGTCTGGCAACGCTGCCACAACGTCTCATTGCACACTACCCATTCCATATCACACAGGTAGATCTCTTAGAGGGTAGTACTTCAGTGGGTCTAAGGTAGATTCGCATAACTCTATGTAGCCTCGATCCTGTGGTAAACCTCTGTCGTGGTTCAAAATTTAATAAATTACATGTCTGTGAATATTTTTCTGCTTTTATATAAGCACACCCTGACCCACAAACGTTAAATTAATATAGCCGCTTCTAAGCATGGTTAGCGTACCTGACCTCTAAACGTGCTGGATGATTTGTAGAGTCTACTGTGCATTACGTTGCCGATACCCAACTGCTTGACTCTTAAACGCGTTCATAATTCACAATGGTGGGTGAACCGGGTTTTACTCCGGCGCAGGTAAATAACAGTTTTTCTATATTAAGATCGCACACGTCTTCATATATTAGAGTACCGAAACGACAGGGTAAAAATACACAAAACTCACCATCTAGATAGGCTATTAGACGTCTCCAGAACTTTGTATCGACCGCTTTTAATCTATCCACCATCGATTAGCTCACTCAACTTTAAAGTATGAACGGCGTCAACAATATTTATCAACTTCTGTAACTTGTCCATCTTGATCCGCTGTACAAACGCTTATAAATAGACGACCAAAATGGGTGCCCCCTTTATATACTGGATCGATAATTATATTGACCCACTTAATGATCTATAGTCCTCATTTTGTTACTCAACGATTCCTCAATAACAACTACATAGTGAAGGGTTTTATTTCTCCAAACTACAGCGCCTCTAATCGAGCGGACGTTGGAGATCAAGGTTCGAGTCTCTTTCGGATGAACTAATGTGGATTTCCTCAAATGATTTTTCCACACTCCCTCCACGCAAATGTGGGCTAACTTCCTCTAAATTAAATTTACCCAATTACCAATCCGTTAGTTCGAGGTTTGACTCTATGTCAGGTAAGCTAGGCATGTTTTCCACTCTCAGGATTATATATTCTATCCTGGGAAGGGTCTATGGTCCAATACCCTCTCTCAATACTACCTCTATCGGTATACTGCCAAGGACGGGGGAGATCGATATTCGAATCTCGGTCGGGTAAACTATGGGTGTTTTCCACTCTACCTCTCCAACATATTCTAGGGAAGTTTCACAGTATCTAAACAGATCACTCCCTGTATGCTTGTTTGAACACCAAATCTTCCTCCACGCAGATGCGGGTACACTATCACAATATATGAATACCGTGTGTGATCTTGTCACCTTACCTTAAATATTAACGATAAGCAAGTACGACAAACCCGATAGGGCAATCGAACCCAGTATCGATATTGACTAAAACGGCAATTATTATTTGCTCGGCGCTGTCTGAAAGTTAGAATCCCGTATTCATACGTCAAGTCATGTGATACGCTAGCTGATGACTAATTTTTAAAACTTAATAGGTTGGATTTCTACACCGAGGCTATTTACAACTCTAGCTCGATGCAAATGTGGGTACACTATCACAAGATAGTGTGGCTTATCATGCATTTGTTTAGGTGAACTAGACACAAAGCTGATGACTAGGAGTTCGAACACCGAGGCTATTTACAACTCTAGCTCGATGCAAATGTGGGTACACTATCACAAGATAGTGTGGCTTATCATGCATTTGTTTAGGTGAACTAGACACAAAGCTGATGACTAGGAGTTCGAACACCGAGGCTATTTCCAACTCTCCCTCCACGAAAATGCAGGTACTCTATCACAAGATATTGAATACCGTGTGTGAACTAGTCACCTTATCTTAAATATTATTTAGGTGTTTTGACAGGATCAGAGGGGTTGTGGGGAAAGATTGAAGGGGGGAAGGCCATGCACCGATAATCGAGGAGAGGATGTGAGTATTTAGACTAGGCAGGGGAATTGGGATTCCCAGTGTTTTATAGGCCGTAGTCTGGTTTTGCCCCTATCAACATGAAGGGGTTCGAATCTCTATCGGGGTAATATTAACTGTCTACGCTATAAACCTTCTCAATCGTCGATAATCGACCATTAATGTTCAATTATCAATCAACATGTCTTGAGGCTCGGTTTGAGGGAAAGGATTGAGTGCTTAGACTAAGCAGGGGAACCGGGGGTTCCACGGTTTTAAGACCCTTCAACATATCGGCGGTATGGAGCGGATAGAGCTTGAACCGGGGGTTGCAGGAGTTTAAACTTCAACGCCCGGGACGTAGCGGGGAAAGAAACTTTCCTGAGCGCCGATCGACAATTGGAAATATTATTTGTGTTTTAAACGCCAACGTCCCTATCATTATGTCTTCTCATATAACCCGCACGGTTAGTAAGACGTGATAATCAATCATCGATAGTCGACAATAAATTAACAATCACCAATAATCGAGGGGTGGGGGGGGGCGGGAGGGGTTCCCAGGGTTTGATTTCCAACGCCCTTAATCAACTCGTGACGTGCACTAATAAACCACCACCTCATTATCACACGTCCTATAATTAGCCCTTCCTAACGAAAACGGACTATAATTGTTCATACTCAAATATTACCCTTCTTAATGAAAAACTGTATATATGTTGACATGGTCGTCACTTGTTATTGTACCACAACGATGCTTACAACCATGTTCGAGGTCATATTGGAGTATCGTATCCCGGTGGCTACTAGTATAATTCCAGGAGACACGCAACTGCATCTTTAGATATTTTTAAAATGTTAAAGCCAGTTAACTTGTATTTATAGACTAAAGGCGAGTAGCTGCATTCTCACTATTTTTATAAGCTTGTATTTATTAGTCAATGGACATGATTAATACAACCTCAAGCCGCATCCTAAGATGGGTGTACACCGTATTAATTATTAATGCATTATATATATTTTCATAACAATTTTTTGTACGAGAAATATATTTTTATACTTAAGTATTTTCACACCTTTTTTACTTTATATTCAGACTATACGCATATGCGACAATTACTCTAATGGGCAAGAAATAGTTTTAGAGTAATCTACCCACATTTGCTTGGAAAGAGATTTAAAACCATTTAGAGGTAAACCACTTTAAGTTCTCAAATTCAAATCACATTGTTTTCAGCAGGTCAGTCTAACACGAGAGTGACGCCTTCGATCCTTCTGTCACTGAAGTAGGTGTCTTAAAACTAATTAGACTGTATCTATTAATCTATGAACAATATGACTAAAGCTTAAGACTTGTACTTAAAGATGTGTGTCTGCCTTGTTTATTTAAAGAGGTTTTATAAAATATACGAAACATTTCTGAGTGAGAAATGTGACTTTATAGGAACCAACCTTTAAACATGTTTGTATTCCAAAAAGAATATATATAAATATATTTCTTATGTTATGTTGGAGGGAGGAGTGAATTAAGTTTTATCTTTTAAGATCTAAATCCGGCTGATGTTTATTAAAGTAAAGGGCAAGGGAGGAGGTTTAGGTTCCACCCCCATTTCGCCACATTAAGTTTAATACATTCGGTATCGTTATTAATCTGTGAGCTAACTCTATATACGAATAATTTATTACATACCATTTCTATATTCGCGTTCGACCCTAACCCTTCCACGCTCCCAAAGTGACAACACACACAATAATGGGATTAACTCCTGGCTGTTGAAAACATTAAAAGGCATTAAAAGGATAAATATTTTAATCTACTTGCTTTGTGGGATTTACCGGTTTTGAATAAAACGTTTAGCGGAAATAGTATTTCTTAAAGATTAAAATAATTTCTACCAAACTATAATATATGTGATTTGCTTGGCTATATAATCACAAAAAGTCTTTTGCGCATTTACCTAAAATATAATAACAATAATAATAATGATGATGATAATGATAGTAAAAATGTGTCACCACACAAGGCTGATTTAGGATGTTTTTATTCTTCGTAGCCGGATGATCTTTATAATCTTACATTAAAATAAATAAATATTTTTATCTTTGTTGTAAACATTAAAATACACTAATGGTAAATTGCATGGTGGATTATTAATTTTATAAATATATTTTCATCTATAGTTGAAACTACAGCTTATTGAAGAAAATAAGAAGCACACTAAAAAAAAATTCTTCCATCCTAAAAAAATAGATCTATATTTTATCTTAAGGTCATTTGACAATAACAATTTAAATTATGAGTATTAAAACAATTACTTCTAGTGATTAATATTATCAGTTGTACTTCAAACTATGCATTTATTTTCAGACAATGCACTCAACCATAATTATTATTGTGAAGTGCACTTTAGTTTCCCGTCAAGATAATCTAAAATAGCTTGGAAGTCGTTGTAAATGTAATAATTAATATTATGTAAGAAACTAATTACACATTTCTCATTTAAAATTACCACCAAATATTTTGATTTTACACCTGCCCCCCCCCCCCCCCTTCCTCTATTCAGAATAATTGTATGCCAGCTAGCTATACTTTAAATGTACTAACTAATTATAAATTAGCCTTTGGCGTGCAAAAATTAAGTAAATGCATAGGCATCCTTTGTAGGCAGGAAACATTCTAAATCCAGATGTTAGAACAAAATACACCCACAGATGGAATATGAACATCAACCTCCCGGATCTTAGTTGAGAAGAGTTTTGTAGTGGAATAGTAAGAAGTCCCACTTTAAAGTCTATATTTATCAAGGATCTCGTGAAAATAACAAGAAGTGTTAATAAAAGGATATCGGATTCTCATGTGATATTCAGGACATAGATTCATTAGCAAGATCCACTGTAGCAATCAGTCACAACACAAAATATATTACTTTTATTTACTTTGTATTTTAACACTTTAGGGATTAACAGCCGCTCTCAATAATAATAAAGTTCCTAAACTAGTAGTTGTGTGAGAAAAGGAAAACATTCCTTTGATTTAAAACAGGCCAAGAATTGTCGTATTTCTACCATTATTGTAATTTTAACATTTCACTTTGGATTTCAAATTGAAATACTCTCTCCTATAACTTCTCCTTGGATTCGAGGAATATATAATAGTCTATTGGTGAGCTAGCTAGACAGAAAACCACTTGTTACTGTATTCAATAGTACATAATAATAATAATAATTGAGAATAACTGTTATTCACGAGATCTGGGAAGTTATTCTCGAAATATAATATATTAACAACTAACTAAAATATGCTTTAGCTACTTGTTTGATTGCTTAAAAATTATTTCAAATTCAATCTTAATCATAAAAGCTATCTAAATAAATTAAAATAAAAACGGCCTGAGCGAGCTCACAATTGAAACAGATTACAAAAGTGAAAACCAGATATATATGTCGTTCCGAATAGGTTCAATGAATCTCTCTGTTAAATTTACTTAAAACTATAATGCGCATTTGACAGCTAGCGCAATACAACCTACAGAAGACAGATAGACGGACAGGTAAAATTCCAAATGATCAAGTTTAGAAACCTTTCTATGCTCGTTAATGTCATAATATCTAACTTCTTAGATGAGTCGGCAAAGTGTCTGGCTACGGAGCTAAAAGTCCCGGATTCAACTTCCATCATGGTCGAAAATTTTGTCATTAGTGAAATTTATGTTTACCCTTTAACAGTGATGAATTTAAAACAGGAGACTGGCTGTTATTTTGGTCCTATTTCTTAGTTGGTTTTTAAAACATACAACAGACCTAGTCAGCCGGTATGGTTTGAATAAATAAAAAACCACTAATACAGTTTGGAAACATCAATGGGTGTGAGGTAAATATAAGAAAAAAGCCTTAGTTTTTAATGTGCCATTATTATATATATTTTTTTTAAGTGGCTAATAACTAACGAACCACGTGAGCGTAAATTTTCTTAATAACAAAAATTTTGCCGTTGTTTAACCGTCGTATTTTTTGTATATAATATTTTAGTAAAGTCCTCCTTCCCTAACTTAACACAGAGTACCAGTGGTTGAGAATCTTGCAAACATGTGCTCTTATAATATTTTGAATGGAGGAACAAACACGAAATGTAGTCGTATTCCATGGAAAACTATGGTAATGTGTTTCTACCTCATACTTGGTAAGTACATCCAAGATTGTATGGAAATATTCAAAATAATAAAATTCAACATGAGTAAATGAATATAATTGTTTTGGCATGGTTTTAACTTTTGTTGTAATTAAATGGTCAGCATTTAAGTTTTAGAGGCATATTATTATAGAGCGGAGAAATTCTGTATCTATGAAGGCTCTATAATATTTGTTAAAACACGAATGAATTGATTATGTAACCCCCCTTTATATGATTTGATAGGTTCATTTTACAATAAATAAAAGGTAGGTTAGTTACAAGAGAGTTTATTTTATTCTACAAACAACTCGCAGACATACAAGAGCGAGGCACTCTAGGAAAGTCGAGTGACTGGCCGATAAGGGCCGAAATAAACAATAAATAAAGGGGCAAGACCCCAAGTCGTTAAGAGAAAACAGAACGATTAATACCAACGTAGTCATAATTAAATTGACCCTCGCAGAAGGCGACTAACCTAGCAGGAAAGTTAAATACAAGTAATATGTATAGGTCTACACGACCTGGCGATGCCGACACTACATTGACATAAGTATGAAGTTTTATAATAGACTGCCATTATAAGGCGCGACAGAGAAAATGATTAACCTAAACCTAACCTGTTACAATAGTTCCTAATCAAATAAGTTCAATCTAATTATTATTATTATAATGACCAATGTGCTGGGTGCACGGGCTCGCGCCCCCCGAGTTGAATAACAATTACAATCGTAACAAACCTTTAACCTTTAGCAAGCAGAATAATTATTTTAAGTAAGTTACACGTTAAACAGAAATAATTAGCGCCCCAAGATGGCGACATGCTAAAGTTCCATTAGCGCCCTAAGATGGCGCCATGCCAAAGTTCCAACCCGTCCGTGAGGCGGACACAACGTTAAGTACCAAGAAAAAGCTAGAGCATAAACCATAATGGCTGACAGGCAAATCCTGCAGTCTCAGAGAAATATAGCTATTAGTAATCATGATATATATTTAAAGTCGAAACTTAAATTTTGAACAATTTAACCCAAACATAATTTAGAATACGTCGAACAGCAAACCTACGTCTAAATCTAAGACAAGTGTCTCACCTAATCGAGTGCAGAGAAATGAGTGACATCACTACACAGTCCAGCCGTTATATACTGTACAAAGTCAATCACGTGTTCACAAACGGCGGGAACCACACTGGGGTGAAGGGAGAGGGGTGTACGCCGCTTCGGCAGAAGTCTCGACGATTCTCGTGATAATTTCAAATCACGCGCCGGTGGATGAGTCTTGTTTCACTCGAACACAACCGTCAGCGCATACGGGTTAGCGCATCTTGATGTTCAATTGTCCGAGTCTTGCTCTGATCGGGCCTCGAGCCACGGGCGGTCAGTAAGCCGCGTGATGTTGAGTGGAGTTGAGTGTGCGTGTTTCATGAAGTCGAGATCCAGCCCAGTCAAAGGGGACCAGATCAGGTGAGCCATGTTTGCATTATGTCTGTGACAACGTCACAATGTCCCCCCTTGGACGGAGAAGAAGGACGTCCTTAGCCTTTGGTGAAGACACGGGGAGGCGCCTTCCCCGATGTTCACCGCTGACTAGAGGGCGGGTGGCGGCTCCGGTACCCCCGGGGCCATGTTAGGTGGCCAGATGCAGGTTCGGGAGATGACGAATAACTGGACTCCGGGGGTAGACCTCTGCTTCACACGCTACACTCCAACACACCGTCATCCCGGGTTGACAGGGAGACAGCATATGCTCGTAAGGTGGCCCGCTTTAACCACCAGGGAAGCTTCATCGCCACGCCCAGCTGGGCGATCATTGACTGCCGATGAGTGTACAGGAACAAAGGAGGGGAAGGAAAGGGCAGGGCAGAAAAGGGGGGGACGGAAGGCCGAATAGGTGAAGTCTCTGAGAACAAAAGTTTACACGTGAACACCACATCCAATTGTAAAGTTTATCAGTTAGCGCAGCCATCCTTGAAAGTTACTGTGGCAGTTTCGTAGCACTAACATTGTCTACCAGCACGAGTCACAGAGATACCCACAACTCTGTTTAGCGACGACTTTCCATGAATGAGGAAAGGTGGGTTTGCCGCTTCACACGCACTTAGAGGTAGTCCGGTCGGTGGGGTGAACGTTCTGCACCATGTACTTTGGACCCGACACACGCTTTATTATAAATAGTCCAACACAAGTTTCTGCTCAAAGTCATACCTAGGCCCTACAGTACTACAAATTTTTCCTAACAATACCAGGGGGTGGTACCCCTTCCCTTATATAAATTATATATACAACAATATAGAATACTTAGAAACATGCACTTAGAACGCAAAATTAAATCACAAAGGTACACTTAAGCAAACAGACGACACACAGCACGGGGTCAATTGACTCATTTCCCTGCAGCCTTTAGGTGGCTGACATGTGCTCTACGTGTCAAAGATGGGTCGGATACTTCTTTTAACAATACCGAAACAGGTGTAAGAAATCTTTCAATTGACCAGGGACCACTCCACTTATACGCCAACTTCGCCGAAGACTTGTCAGCAGCTGAGCTAAGAGGAAAACACTTGCACACAACAACGTCCCCAAGTTTAAATGGGACAGGGATACGCCCTCGGTTATAGGTGGCGGCAACCTTCCTTTGGGACTTCAGGAGGTTAGAAAAAGCTACCTCACATTTCTTTTCATAAGAACAATCACCTGCGTCATTAAGGAGTGGGTCAATATCCCAGTTAAACAATAACGGGTGGTTCAGGTCCCTATTGAGGAGGATAGAGGAAGGAGTGGCTTTGACTGACTCATGGAAAGCGGCGTTAAAGGCAATGTTCAAAACGTCTAAGTCCTGGTCCCAGTGGGTGTGATCCAGGTGGTGAAAGATCGTCAAGGCAACGTTTAGGTTACGATTAAACCTTTCTACATGGTTCGGCGATGGGTTGTACGGGCTAGTGGTAACGTGTCTTATCCCCCACGAAAAACACATATCTCCGAAAGCTTTAGAACGGAAACACGGTCCATTATCACTTACTATGACCCTTGGGGTCCCTAAAATCGCCCAAACACGCCTGCACAGAGCATTAACAGTCGTCCTTGCCTTCATGTTCCTTAGGGGGATGAGTATGACGAATTTAGAGAAGGCGTCCATGGCAACGAGTATAGAGGTGTTCCCTTGGGTAGAGCGGGTAAGGGGGCCGACGAAATCAACAAAAACTTTCTCCCACGGTTGCTTAGCAACATCCGCGGAGTGAAACCCTATTTTAGAATTACGCACCGGTTTGGCCAATTGACACGGCTCACATTTGCGCACCCAATCTCTAACGTCTCTAGGCATTAAGGGCCAAAAAAATTCCTTAGAAATCTTGCGTTCGGTCTTAAGGACACCGCAATGGCCGCCAAAAAGGGAGTCGTGGAAATATTTAAGTAACATAGGCCTAAGTTTCTCTGGCACAAAATATCTTATCCTACCCTTGACACGAACTACTAAGAGGTCTTTAAAGATCTCGTAGTTCCCAATCCTCTCTCCACGCTTGATCCTGTCAACGATCTGTCTACAACACGGATCCATCAACTGATGGTCTTTGATTGAGATAAAGGATTCGGGAATCGTATGGATAACAAATAACGAGCCATCCTCCTTACATTCTCCTACAGGTTCCTTATCCTCACACATCCTAGACAAAGCGTCAGCGACAACATTAAGCTTCCCAGCAACGTGATGGGTCGTAAACTTGAACCTGGATAGCTTCCAAACCCACCGTCCAATTTTCCCTAGTTGTTTCGGGTGATTCCACATCCAGCTGAGGGCCATGTTGTCAGTGTACAACTCAAACTGGCGAAGCTCTAGATAGTCAGCGAACTTGTCGATGCCGAAGATACAGCTGAGACATTCCTTTTCATATATACTATACTTTCTTTCGGCAGGGCTCAAAGTTCTGCTGGCGAAAGCTACAGGTCTACTTCCCTCGGAAGTCGTTTGAGAGAGAACCGCTCCTAGCGCTACAGAGGAGGCATCAACATGTAGTTGGAAAGGCAGAGAAAAGTCAGGCATGCGTAGCACGGCTGGTGACACTAGGTGGCGCTTAAGCGCAACAAAAGCCTGCTGTTGGGCAGAACCCCAAATAAAGGTGGCACCCTTTTTCTTCAAGGAGTTAAGGGGGTTGGCTAAGTCAGAGAAGTTCGGGATGAACCTAGCGTAGTAGGCGCACATACCTAGAAACCGTAATACCCCTTTTATGTTTTTTTGGGGCGGGAAAATCCAAGATAGGTTTAACCCGATCCGGGTCAACGAGCAGGCTACCCTCAAGAAATGATATAGCCAAGATATGGGATAGATCTCTTCGCCCATGTGACTTTCTCCGGGTTTACCGTCAACCCAGCCTCGCGCAGGCGCCTCAACACTACCTCAACATGACGCAAATGGTCATCAAAAGATTTGCTGTAAACGCAGATATCATCAAGGTAGTTAAACACGAATTTGTATTTCAGGTCCGCCAAAATATGGTCTAAGACTCTACTCAACGCTTGCCCCCCGCAACTTATCCCTAACGGCACTCGGTTGAATTCGTAGACTTGCCAGGGGGTGATAAACGCGGTGAATTTCTTAGACGACTCTGAGAGAGCACATTGCAGAAAGCTCGCATTAAGGTCAATCAAGCTGTAATATTTGGCTCCGCCAAGATGTTGGAAGGCGGACTCTATGCTAGGCATGGGGTATGGGTCGAACACTATTTTTTTATTAAGCTTTCTATAATCGACAATCAAGCGATGCCCATGACCTTTCCTGGGAATAATGAACGCAGGACTTGCGTATGGGGATTTGGAGGGACGAATAAACTCCTTTTGTTCCAAGTCCATGATAAGATTTCTAAATATCTCGAGTTTGGGGGGTGCACAGGAGTAGGGACCAGATCTAACAGGAATGTGGTCCTGCGCCACAATGTCGTACGGCAAAATGTCGCACTTGCCCCATCTGTCAGTGATGACGTCAGGGAATCGAGCTATCAAACGATCTATCGCTTCACGTTCCTCGACAATGGGGAACAACCTGCGAGGATGGTGCCCAACACAAAACGGAATAAACAAACTAGGTTCAAACTTAAAAGATATTCCTAAGCGTCTCAGGTCAAGTTTGACTCCAGTCTCGAACATGAAGTCAGTCCCTAGAATAACATCAAAGGGAAGTTCTGGCATAACAAAGAATGGACGTTTCCAGGCAAATCTTTCTATCTTAATAGAGAGCACTACTTTACAATCGACCAAGATAGTCTGCCCATTAGCCACGGCGTAAATCTTAGGACCTATCGACCTATAATCGATTTTTGTTTTACCCTCTAACTGGCGCAAAAACTCACGGCATATATATGAGTGACTGGCTCCTGTATCTAAAGAGCAACACAATCATTTTGGGCTACCTGGATCTGAACTACAGGAGTAGGAGCATGTGGTCTAATACAAGTGGGCACGACCGGACCACGACTACGAGCGCGCCCTATAAGTTTCCCGATCTACACTGTCTCTGTACGTGACCCAGTCTTCTACACCGAAAACATCTCATGCGCGAGAGGTCGCGGGGCGCACGGTTGTCAGAACCCGAAGGCCTGAAGTTGTCCCTAGGAGTGCTAGCATCGCGATCGCCCGGTAGTACAGGCGCTAATGACAAGGCCGTATTCATAGGTTCGGGAGTTGAACCCGTGCGTCTGCGGTTTAATGCCGCCGGCGCATGCACACTTAAATACTCCTGTTCGGCGAGCAGGGTGTTTTCAATCGAAGATGCTAGAGAGAAAAGTTCAAGTACCGTACAGGGCTTACATGTAAATACAAAATGTCGCCGGGTGAGGGGCGACACATTCTCAAGAATAATATCAACGATCTGACTTTCCCCCAGACCACTATTGAGAACTTGAGCTGCCTCTGTGATAGATAAAATAAAATCTCTCAACGGTTCGTGGGGATATTGAAACCTGTGAATAACTTCCTTATATAACCTTTCTCTAGCCCTACTGGGTAACAGCGCTTCTAAAATGAGGTCAGTAAGTGATCTCCAAGATAAACCATTTTGAATCCCACGGGAGAACAGCTGGGTTAAAAAACCAGAAGTTTTGGCCAAACACAGAATCAAAAATTCACTATCACTCGCTAACTTTAGACAATATGCTCTGTTGATCTCAACCATAAATTTAAACAGAGTAGCGTGATCTTGACCGTCGCAAACAGGGGTCCGATTCAAAATCTCCATAAGTACTTTGTTCTGACATTTAACTAGTGAAGGGGGTGGAGGAGGAGCGGTTGGCGCTAAAGGGGGTGGATTCCCATCCTCAATCCTGTCCATACCCGAGTCAGTCTCAGCCTCCCCAGTCCCGCTAATTCTCCACACAGCTTAGATCTGAGCTCACCCACAGTAGCATTGGGAGGGAAGGAGACGCCCTTGAAGTCAGCTCAGCTGTCAACTCGTCCCGGCTCAGGCGGTAGACAGCAGTCTTAGATGTGGTCAAAGTGGACATGGCAGTTGCAGGAGTGGTCTCCATGGTCACGGAGTCATGAAACATAAACAAAACAAGAATCAATACAATATCAATCATCCAACAATACTGCAGACAGGCGGACCCTATTTTCTCTCCTAACTATACCTAATACCCTATTAAGTGCCCCACTCAACTCTGCGAGAGCAGAGTGGCGCAGCTTCCCTCTTGTAACCCCCCCTTTATATGATTTGATAGGTTCATTTTACAATAAATAAAAGGTAGGTTAGTTACAAGAGAGTTTATTTTATTCTACAAACAACTCGCCCGACATACAAGAGCGAGGCACTCTAGGAAAGTCGAGTGACTGGCCGATAAGGGCCGAAATAAACAATAAATAAAGGGGCAAGACCCCAAGTCGTTAAGAGAAAACAGAACGATTAATACCAACGTAGTCATAATTAAATTGACCCTCGCAGAAGGCGACTAACCTAGCAGGAAAGTTAAATACAAGTAATATGTATAGGTCTACACACCTGGCGATGCCGACACTACATTGACATAAGTATGAAGTTTTATAATAGACTGCCATTATAAGGCGCGACAGAGAAAATGATTAACCTAAACCTAACCTGTTACAATAGTTCCTAATCAAATAAGTTCAATCTAATTATTATTATTATAATGACCAATGTGCTGGGTGCACGGGCTCGCGCCCCCCGAGTTGAATAACAATTACAATCGTAACAAACCTTTAACCTTTAGCAAGCAGAATAATTATTTTAAGTAAGTTACACGTTAAACAGAAATAATTAGCGCCCCAAGATGGCGACATGCTAAAGTTCCATTAGCGCCCTAAGATGGCGCCATGCCAAAGTTCCAACCCGTCCGTGAGGCGGACACAACGTTAAGTACCAAGAAAAAGCTAGAGCATAAACCATAATGGCTGACAGGCAAATCCTGCAGTCTCAGAGAAATATAGCTATTAGTAATCATGATATATATTTAAAGTCGAAACTTAAATTTTGAACAATTTAACCCAAACATAATTTAGAATACGTCGAACAGCAACCTACGTCTAAATCTAAGACAAGTGTCTCACCTAATCGAGTGCAGAGAAATGAGTGACATCACTACACAGTCCAGCCGTTATATACTGTACAAAGTCAATCACGTGTTCACAAACGGCGGGAACCACACTGGGGTGAAGGGAGAGGGTGTACGCCGCTTCGGCAGAAGTCTCGACGATTCTCGTGATAATTTCAAATCACGCGCCGGTGGATGAGTCTTGTTTCACTCGAACACAACCGTCAGCGCATACGGGTTAGCGCATCTTGATGTTCAATTGTCCGAGTCTTGCTCTGATCGGGCCTCGAGCCACGGGCGGTCAGTAAGCCGCGTGATGTTGAGTGGAGTTGAGTGTGCGTGTTTCATGAAGTCGAGATCCAGCCCAGTCAAAGGGGACCAGATCAGGTGAGCCATGTTTGCATTATGTCTGTGACAACGTCACAATTAGTATAGGTATTTTATTTTGTGTATTATTTAGATACACGATTTATGTTGTTGATCAATGAATCATGTATTTAAAGGTGCGCATAAACGATAAAACCGATAGGTGAAACTTGTGTCAACAATGACGTTAAAAAAATCGATAGTTTTTCTGATATTCTATCTTAGCCTCTTTAACTGTTATTCTCCATAGTTATAAAATACACTTGAATAGACTTCCATTTGTTTCTATTTAATTTTAACCCTAGGAGAAAACATCAACCACAAATACCAGGTGTTGAGTTTAATCTTATTGATTAAAAGACCAATTATATACATTTTCATGGACGTCTAAATAAAACTTAATACTAACAGCTAATATATGATATGACATTTTGATAAATAACAGAATAACATTGAAGGAACTAAACTTGATTTTGAAAGTTAATTAGCAGCATGGGTAGCGTCATTTGGCCCAGATAAGTTCCAAGACAAATATAAAATACAATACAAAGAGTAGTTATGATCCACAGGAGACAGGTGACCTGGTGGTCTAGGGGTAAGGTGTCAGACTTCTATTCTGGCGGCCGGGGTTCAATCCTCGGTCCCGGCACAGATTTATCTGATTTCCAAACCCTTCCTACACCTCTGACAAGACATCTTGTGAATGTGTGGAATGCCAGGCCACCACCGTGGTTCGGATTCTACGTTAAACTGTAGGTCCTTCATTTCATCTCACAATCACCCTACCATTACACATTAACGTAAGTGCGTATAACCCGAACGGGTAGTAAGACGCGGTGCTAATAATAATAATCACAGGAGACAATAATCCGTGGTGGGCAGGAAAGAGCTGATAAGTCAATAATTTGCTAAAATGATCTGTGTGCACCGTTCAACCAAAAAACATTTTTCTAAGTTCATCCAAAAAGGAATAAGTCAAATACTCGATTCATGCTCCATATATATTCATATTAGTAATAAATCTTAAACTTTAATATATTTGTTCAGGCAACAATAAATATTACATATATTACCTTTTGCTTCATTTTAAGGAATTACATTTAGGACATACAGAATGAAATAAGTTGTCATGCTCCTTTTTCCTTGAATGCCATATATTGACATTGTCATTAATATTTTTACATAAAATGTATATCTATCTATTTGCTTCATAAGACACGTTATAGAAACGTTTGACAAGTTAATAAACTTTTTTTTCTCATTGCTAACCTAACAGTTTAGGATGATGGTTAATATCGTGACTAGTAGTTTATTGTAATTTTCTTTATTATATTTATTATTATTATTATTAGCACCGCGTCTTACTACCCGTTCGGGTTATACGCACTTACGCTAATGTGTAATGGTAGGGTGATAGTGAGATGAAATGAAGGACCTACAGTTTAACGTGGAATCCGAACCACGGTGGAGGCCTGGCATTCCCCACATTCACAATTTATTATATTTAATCATATGAAGGGAACAGGGGAAAAACAATGAATATTGAAATAATGAATACAAGTGATTGTGGCCTCCCTTGAGGAATGATTGAAACAACTCTTTATATGTCAGATATAAAAACAATGATTATTTATACAGATAAAATTGTTGTTAAGGAACAGTGTACAGGGGGAAAACAATGAATAATGACGCAATTGTAAGAGAAATCAATTAAGGTCAACGTGGTTTAATTTAATACTTTTTAATATTAATGGTATTTTAATACTAGATCAAAAATTAAGTATTTATTTGAAAAAGTTATTTTTGTTGTTAGGAGTGGTGAACAGAACTTAAATTTACGGACTTTTTTCATTAGTCTCTATCTCATTCCTTAGTGTTCAGCTAAGGTTGTTTGATTTAATATAGTAATGTATGCATTGTAAATCCGGTTTTTGTGACTGATTGTACAATTATTAATCTTGTGATTGTGAAGCTATATAATCTTTGCTGTTTATACTTTTAATTATGAGTGTACTGGACAAAATAGTTAATTTTCTAACAGAACCTAAAATAGATACCACGGATGTATCCTAATAATCTATTTATACGATGTAGCCTTGATACTTATGCTTTGGGGAGTTTTCATTGGAATCAAAGTGATCAAATGTAGATCTGTCCGAACAGTTACGAAGGATGCCAATACATTCCTCTTAACGTTCTTGGTCCAAGGCTGGAAGCTATTAAGGTCGTATATACGACCTAGTTCAGCCTTGGGGCGGAGTTTGACCGGCAACTGTTTTTTATTATCTTATTTTAAATAATCCAATGGTCAATGATAAGGACAATGGTTGGTTTTATTCATGCTCTTGATTCTGAGTTCAATCATTGCAATTAATAATAAATTGATGATTTGAAAATTTTAAATAATCAATCTACATCTAGGATTTAATATTTGCAAATATATCAATTTTTTTCTTTGGCATTATGTACAGTAAAATAAACGTTTGAAAACAATAATATCAATTGAAAAGGTGCAATTCTTAGACAAACAAAATTAAAACACCCCAAATCTTAGTACGTTGGAAATAGTTTTCTCTAGGGAAAATAAGTAGCCTTTGCATCAATGTGGACTCATGGATGTAATAAGGTCGTTGGGGTTTGAAAGTTTGAGAAGGTTTGTTTGGGAAGTCGTGGGGAGTGTAA
>JBCFYV010005072.1:0-17894 GCA_039000515.1 Timema cristinae
ATTTTTTTTAGTTCCTTTAAAAACGAAAACATGTACTCCTGTTTTTTAAAATGTCATTAATGATCTTATTTAAATTACTTTTTGTTTTTAAACAAATCTGAAAAAAATGTAATTTTTTTATTTTATTAAGAGTGCCGGATAAAACTGCTTTGGTTGTTTTTTATACGGTAGTAAAATTTTTTTTAAAATAATAAGTTTATTTTCCCCCTTTACTTCAATTAAAAATTTAGATCAATGAAAATGAAAAGGGGGTAGGTGTTAGTAACCCCCAAAAGGGGGAGATGGGCCAAAGGTTGGGAACCCGGTTAGAGAAAAAAATTCGAAAATTAAAGGCCTAGGATAAACCGATCCAGTTATTGGTTACGTTTTTCATTCTTCTTGACATTGTCTCAATTTCACGGTTTTCTAACGAAGACTACAGAAAACGGCGCTTTAATGCGAGCCTGATTTAAGCATATTACCTGCTTTAAGTCAACCCAATGATGTAATAGGGCTACTTAGAACAGGAACCGGTTTCGGCTAACTATGCATAGTCACACAAGTTTAAAAAACTAAAAATTTATCCCAAATATACATAGATATTATTAATTTTCTTTGGTTTAAAATATGTGAATAGCATATGACTAAGTATTAGTTGTGTCGCCTTACATGTATTGGAGGAGTCTAGATGGCTTTGAGATTCGTTGGTGAGAAAGGAGTTTGAAACCGAGAAACAAAATAATAAAACCTGAACGGTAACATTTTGGAAGCAACTCATCATCAGGAACGGCTGTAAATATTATATATAGTTTTGAATGTAATAATTGTCCTTGTAAATTGAATTATATTTTTTATGAATAATTCTAATTTCAGTATAATTATTGGCTTCCAAGGAGTGAATATGTATGTACCTTTGGGAAGAACTCTCAGGTAAAATTTCGCTTCAAATGAATGTTTTGAACTACTGCTCGTATCGCCAGAAATAGCGTGCAGCGTGCGTGCCAGGTGATCTATCAGCGACACTTGCTGTTGACTGAGATGGCCACATGTGACGTAGGCACAGCACACCTACATTGACTTAGTTCAAATCCCAGCAACGTAACTTCTACATATTCCTGGGACGCAGCATGAGGACTTATTTAAATTTGATTAAGAAACGAGCAAGTAAACGCTTTTCTTGGCTTCAAATAGACAGAAAAAAAAATCTTAATTTTATTTCTTCAGACCCAATTTTTAATTAAATTTAATAAATCAGCTTCGGGATGGACGTGAGTGAGAATGACTCTAGGCCACAGACAAGGCTACAGCAGATCCTCAGCCTTAAGAAGTCTCGCCGCGCTCCTTGAGCCAGGTTGAGTCCATCACACCGGAGCTCTTAGTGTCATTGCTCAGTGATAAAAGCACCTCCAAATGTCCAGTTGTTAAAGGACTCACTTTAATATGTCCATCATAAAGGCACCATTTTAATCTTAATGTTCAGTCTGTTTAAGCTCTTTGTAAGTGGAATTATGTGAAGAGGGGTTTGGGTCAATTCCTGAACCTAGGTTTGTGGAAGCCGGCCGATGGACTCTAGAAAGATATTTGTATACTTCTCTCTAGTGAAACCATAATTTAAATGAGTGCTTTTAAATCTCTCTCTAAGGCGCGTAGCGATTCCAGCGTTGAAGGAATCTATCTCTCCCACGGAGTGCAGCCATTTTACCCTGGAGGATGTTGGTTAGGTGTTTCCGTGTGTGTGTCCTGGGTCACAAACAACCCTGGACACAAACCGGACCTCAACCTCCAGGTTAAATGGTTGCGCTCATCGGGAGAGCTTGAGTCCTTCAACACGGGAATCGCTACGTGCAGTCCCAAGTGACAACATCGCTATCAAGCAGAAAAGACAAAATTTACTTTATAGTATCAATAAACCTGTTTTCACAAAGCTAGGTTCAGGTAGCGGTGCCAGCCCCCTTCCCATAACCCACCCACCCCACCCAAACAAGCCTACTTATACTGCAAATTACAAAGACAACGTAGAATACAATGGTCCTTTTTTTTTGTTCAAGCAAATGTTATACAAATTGTCAAGTTGTCAACAATCTTCAAAAACTGTCGACTAGTTACTTGTCTGAAAAGGTTTGTTCTTTGAAATAGGGTGATTTGGAGAAAAGGAGCGTTATTTCTGGTAACAGTTTTCACTTGAAAGTGTTGTTTTCACTGAGAACTGCAACTAGCTATAGCGGTCCCCAGTGCCCATAGACTCAAGCTGGCTCAAGAAGCGCAGCGAATCTCCCGTAAGGCTGAGGAGGAGGGCCTGGTGTTTCATTGTCTGTGCACTGAGCACGGGATGACTCCTGGATAGCTCAGTGGTTAGAGAGCATTTGGCAACTAAACCAAATGTCTCGGGTTAGATTCCCGTGACCAGATGCAATTTTTAAATTTAATAAATATAAATTATGTTTTTAGAACCGGAGACTCCACTCGTGGTGAACTCCGAAACACATAGTACCTTGTCAGTTTTCGTCAAGATTTCTATAGATTTCCTTCACATACGTCTTCTTGGGTCATCACGAGTAACAAATTCAATGTCAAAACATAAGTGTTCTAATTAATGAATTGTAAATGAATATGAGTGCATCCCCCCCAAAAAATTACTTGGTAGATAAAGTGTTCCTCTTTGTCACTCACTCATAGTTTTTATTTTTTCTAATCTAAAATAAAAATAAAAGTAAACTGTGTAAAATATTTTGATATTTTCATGGGTTCCAAAACTATCCTCCAAAATTAATTAGCAAGTGTAATGGTACGTACTGTTTTGGATCCCTCTCATATATTCAAAAAGTCATGGATGAAGTGTATTTTTCTTTAAGGAACTGTATGTAAATTTCTCTTTAATACTTCATCCATGGATGATCAGGTGTTTTTAGAAGTAATTTCATACAATACGTTTTAAAAACGTCCTTTGTTTAAACTCCTTTCGTTATATTTGAAAATATGGCGATAAGTTGGCGCCTTTACCACAATAGGAAGCTAGCCTTGGAAACATCAGGTTGCCAGGAGTTCTCCTATTAATTTTAACACTGGTGACAAGGGGTCCAAGAAGCAAGGGGTTGGTCATATATAAGCAGCTTGTGCGTATAGTGATCCACAGAAACATAGTAATATCACAGAACATAGCAATCTCAACAGAACATAGTAATAACCCCAAAAAATAGTAATCTCAACAGAGAAAATCTCAGTATGTAACAAGCACTATCTCAGACTCTCCGCGTCATTTCAAAAACGAATACAAACAGTATCATTTAAATGTCAAGCTTACATTAGTGGAAGTTAAATTAATAAAAGAAATCGTGTACAATATTAATTTTCTACTAATTTCAATAAATAACTAATAAGCAAGAGCCCTGCGCTGAGTGATAAAAACTAGATACGAAAATTTTACAGTCACAACGCAACATCTTTATTAATAAAATGAAGAGTTTGTGTATCTGTCTGTCAGAGCGTTGCACGATATCTACCGCATGCAGGAGCCATAAATTTTAAAATTAGTAGCCCCTGTGCACAAACATATGCATTTCGAAGCCAAAATTTTAAAATTATGATTTGATTTTTTTAAATTAATTAAAATCTAGATCTGAAGAAATAAAATGAGATATTTTTTGGTGGGGTCTGTTTGAAGCAAAGAACTTGGTTGACCGGGTACTTATGTTAGAATCTATATATTAGAAGGGTGACCTGGCGGTCTCGGGGTAAGGTGTCGGACTTCTATGCTGGGGTCCGGGGTTCAATCCTCGGTCCCGGCACAGATTTATCTGATTACCAAACCCTTCCTTCACCTCTGACAAGACATCTTGTGAATGTGGGGAGTGACAGGCCTCCACCGTGGTTCGGATTCCACGTTAAACTGTAGGTCCTCCATTTCATCTCACAATCACCCTACCATTACACATTAGCGTAAGTGCGTAAAACCCGGACGGGTAGTAAGACGCAATAGTAATAATATATTAGAAGATCAATAATGGTATCTTCTGGAGCTGATTACTTGCATAGACCAAACTCACCCCTATCAAGTTCGATATGGAAAGGGAAAATAACTTTGTTATAGTTATAGGCTATTCGCCAACTGAAACTTGTACTTGCCTTTCTACGGGAATCTTACTCTTCAAGGACGGCTATATCATGTTGTTATAGTTATAGGCTATTCGCAAACTGAAACTTGTACTTGCCTTTCTGCGGGAATCTTACTCTTCAAGGACGGCTATATCATGTTGTCCAATTAAATTTACCTATATGTTTTTTTTTAATATGTACAGTACATTCCTGTCCAGTTCAATCCTTGGTAAGGTTTAAATTATGTTATTATCTGTGTAATAATTTGCCCTGTAATTTAGGCAACCTTAACTTTCAAATTTGTGAATTAAAAGCCAATACATTATTGATCTATCTTTAATATCGTTGGACCCACTTTTGTGTGCCGCATGGCCTAAGACGTTACTCTCGCAATAGACGACTGTCTAAGACGAGTAGATTGGGATTCGATCCCAATCGGGTGTACTGAGGGTGATTTTTCCTAAATGGTTTTCCACTCTCCCTTCACTACCTCTAAATTCAACCTTACTATCCCTAACCCATTAGTGTCACTAGTACATAGGCGTACAACCCGAACAGGTAGTAAGACGCAGTGCTAAAAAAAATATTTTTGGAAAAATCTAAAACTTTTTATTACCGTGTCTTAGTTCCTGTTCGGGCTATACGCATATTTACTAATTACGTTAAGGGAGTAGGGATAAGTAAGGTATAATCTAGAGGAGTTGTATCCATATTTGCGTGGAGAGTGAGAGGAAAACCTTTTATGAAAAACATCATTTCACCTATCCGAGATTTGAGCCCTGATCTCTTGACCAGACCAAATGAGCTTGACATTCAAACCACGTGCTCACTATCTAACTTTTAAAACCGCTATTTTTGGCTATTGTACTATTAAGCATTTTTCAGTATTGACTCTAGCTTAGAGAAATAGGACGACGAGGGTGAATTATAAACCCGTGTTGGGTTGAACTCTTAGACGGGTTGTACTGGGGTGTTCTCTTAAATGGTTTCCCTCCCTGTTTCTTAATAAATGCGGGTACATTTATTATGCGATTCCACCTTAACCCCATTGTGTGAACAAATCAGTAATTTTTAGTCCGGATGGTAGTAGAGACGCGATCCAAAAAATAATACCTGAGGCAGCCCCGTGCATAGTATTTAGTCCGGGATTGAACTTGGCCAGCTTCAGCCGTCACATAGGCAGTCGCAGCGCAGTTGAACGCTCTTGAAAGCCTGCGTTCAGGCGTTCAGCGTCTCTTGGCTCCCCCCCCCCCCCCCCCCCACCTAACCAACGCGCTGTCTGCGCACAAGGTGGTGTAAATAACCGCAGAATGACGTCATCGCCGTATTTACCAACGAAAGACCAGATGTTTTTGTTGTATTTCTAGACCATGTTTACTCGAAGGGTCGGAGAAGAGCTGTCGGATATATGGAGTCTGACAGCTGAGAAAGCACCAACAGGCGTAGAGGAGGAGGATTATTTCGTCCCATGAAGTTTTATCAACCAGTCGCAGTAGTTCACTTGGTTTAGCTGGCAATGGAAGGAAATGTTAGAAATAGTTTTTGTGGATCAACTTTACCCCTCACCTCAAACGACGATTGATAGCAGATGTTCAGATTTAACAAAATTTACTACACAAGATTGTAACAGAGCATTTTTCAAAACTAATTAAAAAATATAGCTGAACAGGTGTATGATTTTTATTAATTATAAAATATGCTGGTAAAAGTTAGGATTTTATTACAAAAAAATGTTATTACAAAAAATGGTAGTAGACTATTTTTTAACTTATCACAAACAATTAAAATATAACAGATATATTTATTTATTACAACTAAATGTAGCAGAGCATTTAATTTTTTTTAAATATTTTATTACATTCAAATTTAAATGCTATTTTGTTATTTTATGTGTTGAATTTGTTATCATCAATTACAAACCATTTCTTTCTCTCTCCCAAACTTAAATTCGCAGCAAAATATGTTCTGTCTTCTATTGGTATTGAAAGGGTGATCTGGTGGTCTAGGGGTAAGGTGTCCGACTTCTGTGCTGGCGGCCGGGGTTCAATCCTCGGTCCCGGCACAGATTTATCTGATTTCCAAACCCTTCCTTCACCTCTGACAAGACATCTTGTGAATGTGGGGAATGCCAGGCCGCCACCGTGGTTCGGATTCCACGTTAAACTGTAGGTCCTTCATTTCATCTCACAATCACCCTAACATTACACATTAGCGTAAGTGCGTATAACCCGAACGGGTAGTAAGACGCGGTGCTAATAATAATAATAATAATAATAATAATAATATTGGTATTGAATGCGGAGTCATTAAATTAGAAATCGACTAAGCTAAAGTGCCGTACGCACCACCACAATGTGACTCATGTAGAAAATAAGCTTTACCATTTTAACTGTAATAAAATTAATGGTACGGTGCACCACACAAACTCTCTCCCACTTTTATCTTAAAATATAAATTTACTAAAATCTTGTGAGATTTGTGAAACGAAATAATAGGTGTATACATTGTTGTCAAGGGCAGACCCGAATTGCGCCAGTTATTAAGGGATTAAAAACTGTTTACTAATCCCGGACCCGAATTGCGCCAAGTCAAGTTCAGGTAGTCGGTGAGGGAGGTGGGGGAATGATACAAACAAAGACCATCGCAAACAAGTTCTCGCCACTTTATGTCTTTCCTCCCCTTAGTAAAGGAATGTAAAAACGCCCTAAGTGCCCCCAACAAGACTTGTAACAGTAGTATTGACATCCGTCTGTACAATACTTATTAATTGTCTCGACAACAGTGACTGTCCCGGTGTATTTTTTAAAAAAAATTTCGGGTTTTGTGTGAACTGTGATAATATTAGCGAGAATTATTGATATGGAAAGGATTTATAGGGAAAAAGGGAAAGTTCTGATGGTCTATTATAATTATATGTATCAACAGGTGAATCAATTAAGGTACGTTTTCATCTGGCACTAAAAGTCATGACATTTTAAAGTCGTGACAGTGTGACATGGCGACAATGTGACAATAAGATGTTTTCACGTATAACAAATGTCATGGTCAGCTCTATTTCTTTCTAGTCTATCTTTAAACTTTATGTCAACTTTATTCCACAGACAAGGATGTTTTTCATATTCACATAAAAACTGAATTGTTTCAGAAGAAGATGTATCTTCCATGTTGGACGTAATAATACAACTACTGATATAAACTAACAAGTCTAAACTGTCACGGCATTTTGGATACTAGTTTTCACACGGTGCAGAACGTGACACTTCCTTGACATTACGTGACACTGCTTGGAAAAATCAAAACAGTTTGATTTGTGACATTTGTTGTCACGACAGTAAATTGTCATGACAATATGGCTTTTTGTTTTCACGAAGACAAGCGCCATTACACTAATTGTCATGACAGTAAAAGTCATGACTTAATGTCACATGAAAACGTACCTTTAAAGTTGACGAGGGAAGAGAGGTGGAGATGCACTAAAAAGGACTGCAAGGCTAAAATATTTACTCTTGATGGTGGAAACATTTTCTCGCGGACTGAAAACGAACACAACCACGAACCACTACTAGATCAAGAGTTGAACAGAAGATCCATTAGCAACGCAGTTAAGAGGAAAGCTGATGAGATTGAAGTAAGGCCTTCAAAGTTAATCCACACAGAGGTACAGACACATAAAAACATTGACCCGCAAGGACATTAAATGTATCAGGAATAACATCAACTAAACTAAACTAAAAACACTGCCAAAGTTGCCTAAATTTTCCGAAGAAATTCAATTTGCCATAGATTCAATTGAAATAAAAACTATTCAAGACGAAAACTTTTTGTTGAGAAACGAAAAAGAGAAGGGGATCGTGACATTTTCTTGTGACTCGAATCTTGAGTATTTGTGCCAGAATGAAATTGTGTTAATGGATGGAACCTTTGAATACGCACCGAAACATTTTCTTCAGCTTTTTACTGTACATGGGTATTTCGAAGTGTCATACATACCTCTAGTCTTTTGCTTACTTAAAAACAAAAAAAAAAAGCAGAGCTACATTGACGCTATGAGAATCCTTAAAGACGGTTGTGAGAAGGGACAACTTCACCTTCAACCTTTATACATTGTGATTGATTTCGAGCAAGCGATTCACGAGTGCATCGTGTTGACTTTTCCACAAACCAGGATAGTAGGCTGTCGATTTCATTTAGCGCAAGCATGGTAAGCAAAACAATTTTATTTTAAAACTTTACATAAATAATGTTATATAGTTTGTGACTTGATTATTATATTTTTCACTCTTGAAGATTTTTTTTAGAACTGCGTTTTACTACCTGTTCGAGCTATAGGCCTCCTTATGTACTAATTACGCTAATAGGCTTTGGTATGAGATAGGTAGAATGCAGAGAAAGTGAATCCTAATTTGCATGTAGTGAGAGTGGAATATCATTTAGGAAAAACCACCTTCAGTTCCCTCGACCAGGATTCGATCCCCAACCTCCCAATCATCGGCTTGATTTTTTTTTATTCTAAATGTATATCTGGAGAGTGTTTTCTAAATGATGAATAGAACTGTATAATCGATCTTCAGAAAATAATTGAACTATGGGCAGTTTACTAATGATTAATTTGAAAATAATTTAAAATTTCTCAAAAATATCTTTAACAATTTTGATTTAAACATAGGCTACATTTTGGGTGTATTTAAGATGAGAATTAATACTGTTTATTTGGTTTAGGGGGCAAAGTTCTTTTAAGGGTAGTACATGACTAGTTTTCAAAAACTCAAAATATTTTGAAAATCTTTTTAACGATTTTTTTAAAATCAGCGTGCATTTATAATGAATAATAACATTGTGAGGGGCCTACTTAGTTTTGGGTAAAACAAACTATTTCAAGGATAGTTTTTACCCCCTCGGGTGGCCGTACGGTCTAAGGCGCAACTCTCGCACTAGACTGGCCCTCGAGACCGGGGAGGTTGGTGTTCGAACCCAGCCGGGTGCACTGAAGTGGTTTGATCCTAAATGGTTTCCCCACTTTCTCTCCACGCAAATGCGGATGCACTTCCTATAAATTCAACCTTCCCAATCCCTAACCCATTAGAGTAATTAGTACACAGGCTATAGCCCGAACGGGCAGTAAGACGTGGTGCTAAAAAAAAGGATAGTTTTTGGTGACTAGTTTTCAAAAACCATTAGCAACTTGTGCGCTTAGTAAAATAAAGCAAACATATGGTAAACAAATTTAAAACACTCAAATTTAAAATATTAGCCAAATAAAATGATTTATTATTTGGTTTTAACACAGAGATCCATATAAGTGTAATTATCAAATCGTCGAATAATATTGTCTCAGCTGACCCATTAATTAAAAAATGAATATACGCTATGATAAAGTATCTGCGATTCTGTCGTAAGCCTACTTTTTATTTGTTATTCTTGGCCATTTTAAAAATATGCCAGCCAAAAAAAGCGAAATGTTTTCCTGACTGTGTGGGTGTCATCACATTTTTGTACATATGATTACGGCCACATTTTTTTTAGCTACGGTCACTGATATGCTATTTTGTAAAATATATTTATGCGAAAATTTCACTTTATATAATATTGTTTGATTTATATTTTTTGACTTGTGTCCTTCTTACTGCCAGGCATAGCATTAATATTTGCTTATGTTCAGAGTTGGCGCAATTCGGGTCCTGTCTTGGGAAGGGGGGTATTGGCGCAATTCGGGTCCGGTCTGGGGGGCACTTTTAAGCTCTTGGCGCAATTCGGGTCCGAGCTAAGTGAATTGGCGCAATTCGGGCGAGCCCGTTGTCAAGGCCGTAACCAAGAGGTAAAGGGGGGAGGGGGGGTTAATTCAGTCGTGGATTCAGGGATGGGGGGGGGGGGGATGTCCAAAGAGTCAGTTGATCCCCTTGTGAAGGTTAGAAAATTAATAGAATAAACAAAATGAAAGTTCAAATTTTAGAAAGAATATACAACACAGATAATATATACCATCTTTTTACGCGCAGCCACTCGTCCACGTTCATTCAACTTTCGATATGATTCAAGCAAGTGTGGAAAAACTATTAGTTTTCAAGTACTAATATTTGTCGTGCATAGCGAGCCACGAACATTGTTCCACCAAAAGACGGTAGGCTACCTACCACACACCAAAGAAGACTTATCGCCCGAGGGCAGTCCATCCATGAATACCGAAAATAGAGTATGTGGGGGAGAAGAGCAGTGGAAATGTGGGGGATCTGTTCCCCTGGAAATAACTTGCACCTCCCTGGTATAATTTCCCCCTAGATATATTTCAAATCTTCTGATATTATAGAATATGAATCTAAAAGATGGCCTTAAATCAAACTCCAAATGACTTCTAAATGCATTCTATTGTCAAAAATTTGCCAGAGAAGACCGTTTCAAGTAACTAATAGACAAGAGGCATCTAACTGGCACAAAATGTGAGGGGTGGAAAGCTCTAAATAGCTTCCAAGGTCATCCAAATTTCAAAAATGTCTAGAGGAGTACAATTCCAAATAGCTTCTAGATGCATGTAATTTTGAAGAATTTTCAGGCGAGGACCACCCCCAAATAGCTTAGTTTCTGAAATAATTCAATTTTCAAAATTTTGTCGGTGGAAGACCATTTCAAAGGTTATCTTCTAGAGGTATCTAACCATCGTAAAAAATTAAGGTGAGGATAACTCTAAATAGCTTCGAGGGGCATCCAAATTTCAAAAATGTCTAGGTTAGGAACACTTTAAATGGCTTGAAAAGAATCTAATTTAAAAAACAAGGTGAAGACGACTCATAGCTTCTAAAGCAAACATTTTTTTAAATTAATAGAGGGCCACACCAAAAAGTCTATACAAACTATCTGATTTAAAAAAAAATGGTGAGGTTGACCACGGTTTAAAACATAAATATATGAATGAGAAACTATTAAATGGCTTTAAACAGAAGGCTAACATTGTAAGTAACTGTGCTATTTATAATTTATGACCCCCTATAAAAACGATCTGCCCCCTCTCTCTCTACCGAAATTGGACAAAAAAACCTGCCTTATTTGCGGTTCGGACAAAGCAATAAAATACAAATATATAGATTATCACCACCATTTTAATGTTTATGTACATTTAAAAAAAACGTTTTTGATTGTGTCCATTAGTCAGACAACAAAGCTAGATAGACTATAGAGTCCGTTCACGATAGATTTTTACCTGGATGACAGTTTGAAAATTATATGTTTAGGTTTTGGGTTGCCAACACTTGTAAAAGAGCACAGTTTTGTTATAAATGTAAAGTTTTTAATTACCTATTATATTTTACATTAAAAATAACGTAGACTGTTTTCTCATACTATTCCACTACTCTTAATTATTACTTTTTATCCAACTCGGAACAATATTTCAAACATAATTAAAAATACCCATTCATCGTTTTGAAACGTTATTGATTGTGTGTAATATAGTGCATAAATTAATACCTTTTGATACAGGCATCGTGTTTACTTGAAAAAGAGAAAATTCTAGTCTTTTTTTTTATATAATTATTTTATGATTATTTTATCGTATTTAGAAATATTTAACTGAATAAAATATTTTCATCAACAGCGTGGGTGCATCATTGTAAAAAACTTGTTTACCGTCAGGTTCAACCACATGGTTTAAAGCTATGTTCGTTAGAAGTTTTTATGAAAGTGGTGTGAATTTTTTTTTTAAGTTGAATAAAACTATAAATAAGCTTTGTGGCCGACCTCAAATAAATATATAAATAATATTGGCTTACATCACTGTGGTTAACTATCACATTCATATATTACTATCTCAGTGGCGTATTCTGAGAAAATTGATAGGTATGTTGTACTCTAAAAGCTGCAGGGAGGATTTGAGGGTCAAAGACTCTTAACCACCGTTGGCCAAGAAGACCAAGAGATACTTCCCCTGGAAATATTTAAATATGAGTACCTCTAGTTTAAAACAATGGTTCTCAAACATTTATGTTTTTTCTTATTCGCATTCTATCTTGGGAAACTTCGCACCTCCCAACTTCCCTCGTTTTTCTTTTTTTACTTATTTGTATCTTTGTTTCAATATCCACCTTTACAGCCTATTACGTATTCTGCCTTCATAAAAGTACATCAGAAATATGCTCAAAACACACCAAAACGTGAAACTACTGATGATTACTATCCACTCAAATTGTAATGGAATATCAAAACACAGCACAATGCAGTTCATCACAATACCTAAATATTTTGAGATTTAAGTAAAGATGTTAAGGCTAAGAGTTATGAGCACACTCCTGACTGTATAAGAGTGACATACACTATTAAATTGGTTGAGTATAATTAAAAGTATACACAGGTAGCATTTTCATTTTTCATTTATTTGAGGTATTTAGCGTGCACTTTCTGGGCCAAGTGATTATATCAGCACATGACTTAACCTAAATCTAGAACAAACACAGCGGCCGTTAATTCATCGCCGTGGGGAAGGGAAATCCAAATTAAACCATACATATTTATTTAGGCCATGCCGGAAATCAATCCTGGAACCCTTAGCTCAGTGGGCAAGTAAACTGCCTACTGAGCTAAAGTGTAGGACGACCTCGGAGTCAAATCTGGGGAGTCGTGACCCCCCTTCTAGTCGTGTGAGACTGGGAGGGGAGGCCAGACAGCGGAGTATGCCGGCCAATAGGCCTAGTTCGTTAGCAGTGCGCGGGTTGTCCAGTGACGCAGTAAGGTCACCAGCGATGATGACACCGACCAGGTGATATGTGTCGTGCGGTGGGGACACAAAAACCCCACCGCGATATATGTGAACTGTGCCCTATTTTGGGGATTTAAAAAACTTTAATTTTATTTTTTCGATGTATACATTATTTTTAAGAACCCCTAGGGGTTGGAGAAAATTATTATTTCAATTATGTTCTGTTAATTTATATATGTAATTAGTGATTAAATATTATGAAATAAAACACTAAAGAAAGAAAGAACTTGGTGGGAGAATAAGGTGAATTGTCCAACTCAAGATGCAATAATAATTATGAACTAAAACTATCTATTACATCCTAATTATGCTCCAGAAGCTATTAGATCCGTAAACTGTGATAACAATAACAAAGGGGAGATTTTTTCCCATTGGGCTTATTCCTCTATCGCCACGTCATTGGTTTATTGCCAAGACATTTACATCTGAAAATAAATTTTATTTTTACTTTTTTTGATCAATCATTTTGAAACTGTAAAATTACACTCCTAACTTTTGGGATTCCTTGATGTTTAAGTATATAAGCTCACAATGACTAATATTCTGATAATGTATGCTGCAAGAAATTATAAACTTATAAGCAACAACCAAAAGAACAAGGTTAAAACTCCATAAATACTTCATGCTAAAAAACAAAAACACTGTCTAGCTACTACAGTTAAATTAGCCCTCATTCTCCACCCTCTCATATGCTAAAATGGTGGTAAATATGCTTGCCAAATACATGATGATACATGTACCTAGAATGCATAAACATAATCAAATATGTATTTAATTATTGCATCGTTTAAAGCTTGTTGTTTATACGCTTATTTTACAAATATTATTTGCATTTATTTTATATATTTGAGCTGTACTAGCCTAGTAAATAATCATTGTGATCTTGATTCTTAAATATTTGTTCTACAGTTGGCACACTGTTTTGCTTGCAATAAATATTCAGCAGGCCCTGGGTTGTAAACCTCCTAGTTCATTGGCCAATGTTTGTTGGCGAGGGGCAAGGAAGGGGGAGTGTTTTCAACCCCATAGATATTGGTCAAGGTCATTAGAACTTATCTAGCTTTGCCTGCTGTTTTCAAGCAGCAGGGCCTGACCTTCATAAGCTGGGTAGATAGACGACCCTTTTGGAGACATAATTACTTAAAACACCATATTATTAAATTATGAACAAATATTAGTTTACAAATTAATAATATAAACATTATACATTTATATTTATTCACAATTTAAACAATACTATTTACACAGTTTGCACAGACAACATTGAATTTGGAAACTATTCCATATAATCATGGGTATGCGGTGCAGGACTGGCATACCCAGAGAATACGCCACTGTACTATCTGTTTTCATTACAGTGATCCAAAGTGATAGATGTGAGCTGTTGGCTTTAGTGATATATTAGGGACTACTACTAGTAACATTTTGAGCTGTTATTCAAGTAAACTAAGGTCGTGAATGAATTATAAAACAAAATATTGACAAAGGAGATTGAAAGTATTAGTAAATGTGGGTAAAGCTGTGAAAGTGGGTAGGTCTTTGAGATTAAGAAACGACAAAACCCTGCGAGTTGAAACTATTCGAGAACACGTCGTAAATGAGTCGTCAAAGAAAGAAGAATCGGAGAGTGGGGATTATAAAAGAGGTGGGGAGGGGGGGGGTCGTCGTCGAGCTATCCACCCCTAACTGGTTACCGTTTGTGAAAATCTTAATAGTGGCAGTTTTCGAACAGCTCGTCTGGAGATAGGTGAAGTGTTACAAATACTGTGACATGTGAATGCTTTTAGTTTTGTGAGTTTAGTTTGTAGTGTAGACTAGTGTTAGTTAAGTTAGTGTTATCGTGAAGGTTAAGGGGATGGATCACCATGAGAGATGAGCGCGACCGGTTTCTAAAGCGATTTCTCTGTACCCGATTACTAAGAACACTATTAGACATATTTTAATCAGATTTGTACTAATGTAAAGATCAATTCACTTACATGGTTTATGTTTTATTCACATCTACATAGCCAGTTCAAATTTAAGTTATAAAAAATAATTTAAAGAACCCTGCATAAAACAAACTGGTCTTGTCATTGAAATGTGGGAAGACTTAGGCTAAAACTGTTTTCATTGTATTACAGTAAACACATTTCTCTATCATTTAATATAATTTAACGCAAGTAAAATGTTAAATATTTGTAAGCAGCTTTGTTTAAATGATTTTTACATGATCGTATTTTCTTGGTTTAATGTGTTTTGTTTAATCTGAAAACAAAGCATAAACCTAGTAAATATGATTGAGAATAATTATCCTTTCATTTTTCAACATACACATTGTTTTAAACTAAAATAAAGTGGTACAGTTTTATCTTAATTCAAAATGTGTTGTGGTGCTGTATGCTGTGACCTATCGGTGTAAGGTTGAATAAGATGATCCTCTTGTGAAAGCTCAAGGCAGTGATGCCAAGCGTTGCATTGTTACTAACATGTTCTCAGGAAAAATATCAGCTCGACTACGTTTATTTATGAAATCAGTTCTTCAGTTGTGTGAATACGTGTTTTGCAATTGGAAGCCGTTTCTATTAAAAGAAATAGAATAAAATAAAATAAAAAACTACTTTACCTCTCAACCAGACGAAAGAAAAATAGATGTTATGCTCTTGTGAATTTAAGCTCACAGGTCCCTAATAAAGTAAAAATTAAAAACATAATATTAAGTGTATTCATTGCAGAAGTTTGATGAAGGACTTTGAATGTATAAAGTTGTAAAATAGATGTATATATAATGTGTGTAGCTAAAATTATAAAATAGATAGTGATGTGTATATATTATACCTGACAAAAAATTGATTGATAAGGGAGACATAGACTATAAAATTATCATGCTTCAATGTAAAACTTGTGTGTAAGCCTATCAAATTTGGTCAAAATTGATAGATACATAATTTCCATGCAATAGGTTGAAAAACCTTTTCTTGCAGTTTATTTCTATATGTTTTATTGTAATTTTAAATACTTATGTTTAGAGTAAGTGTTTATAATTTTTGTATTAGAGTCAATAAGTGTAATATTTATTCTATAAAAATTATACATTTTTAAAAATAAAATGTTTCTTTTGCAGAAAATTGTTCTATATGCAATCTTAAAATTTAAATATATATTTTATAAAATTAAATTATATTTTTATTTATATTATATATATATATATATATAATGTAAATAAAAATATAATATATATATATATAATATAAAATTGGTGAGAATAGGCTGGAGAAGAATTGAAATAATCAAATTAATATATATATATAATGTAAATAAAAATATTTATATATATTATATAAATAATTATTTAGTCTGATCAAAATATTTTCTTTCAGTAGGATATAAAGTTCCTGAAGAAAATGATCAGATTCAAATTTTTGTCAAATAAACAAAGAATTTGTGAATAGATATTGTTTTTCAAAAAATTTCGCTAGTGGTTTTAGGGATCAGGAAGGTTATATTCATAGGAAGTATACCTGCATTTGCGTGGAGGGAGCGTGGAAAACCAGTTTGTAAAAAACAACTTCATTACATCCGACCGAAACTCGAACCTTGATTTCCCCGTAATTTGCAGTCTAGTCTACTGCAAGAGTAGCGTGCTAGACATGTTAAAATATGTATAAACATATAAAGGTATATTTGATTATCGAATATAGTCAGTAAAAAAATAAGTTAATAGAATTTGAAATTTTGATAGTTACAAGTTCAGTGGTGTAATTATAGGTTGGTGGCAAAATGCCGCAGGTCCACGCCCAAAATAGGGCCCACCACGCAGGTTACCCACCCAAAATTAATTTGGTAATAGATGAAAGCGTTGTGTTTTAGGCCTATTTTTGTATCGTAAAGATCTCATTCAATAAAAAATTACTCAATAGTCACTTTATTGCGCATAATTTATGCTGTACAAAAATGTCTACATATTTTTCTGTAAAATCTATAGAAACAGCTGAAAGGTCATTTCCAAACTTTACTAAAATGTTATTTAAGAATCACATGAATTAAGAAAAGCTGTAGGGATTAGCTATGTTGTCTGTTGAGATACTGATCGTAGCTTGTCCTTGGAGGAAAATATAGATAATTTCACAGATATCAATATTTGTTTAGCTTCTAGAAATATTAATATTGTTAATTGATTATAGATTTATTTATAATATTTATTAATATTGTTTTATTCAATTCAGATTAAGGTTTTTACGTTTTATTGAAACTTTTCAGCAACAATTTTATCAAATGTTATGGCTGTATAGTAATGCAGTTAGAGTGGTTTTTCCTCATTGGGTTTTACAATCTTATCTCTCCACGTAAATGTGGGTATATTTCATCTAAATTCAACCTACCTACTCTATATTATTACTTATTATAAAATAATTCCAATAATAAATGTCAAAATATTTTTTTTATAATCTACAATTATACATAGGATTTGGGGAGGGGGGTGTCTTTTTATTCTTGGGGGCACCCACCATGGGTCCATTACTGCATAGTTACGCCTTTGTACATGTTACAAGCTAATGTAGGTCAAGATAGTTTTACAATAGGAAATTTTAGTGCATCTCTAAGTTTGTATTAAAATAATAATAATAATTATTAGTATCTTGGTGATGTAATATAAGACACTAAAGTAAAAAATAAAGTAAAAAAACAATCTTATTTATGTTTTATAGTTTTATATATAAATTATATGTGTGTGTGTGTGTTGTGTGTGTGCCCCTTCCTTTTAAGGGTTCTATCTATTTTCAAGGAGGCTGCAGATCTCTGATCCTCAATTTTCTGCGTGCATGAAATTTTTTTAAAAAAATACAAACTTTTTTATGTTAATTGATAAGATATTTCTATTACCATTATTATTATTATTATTATTATTATTATTATTATTATTATTATTATTTGGATTTTGATATTTTCCATCAAAAGTGATTACATGACTTGACGTATGAATCTTTTAAAGAAAACCAAGTAACCATTGTGACTCTCAGACACTTTCCTAGCCCCTCATAACTTAGGTTAAGTCAGATGCTGAGGAAATGATCTACATTCTAAGGTGTGTCTGTCGATA
>JBCFYV010005073.1:0-16941 GCA_039000515.1 Timema cristinae
TGAAACTGTGTGTCATCGGGTCGAATCAGAGGGTTGCCATCCGCATTTTTCCTTATTAGACACCGATTTTGCTGCCCATTTATCACTCTTTCGGGGATAAAGGGGCACCTTTTCGTCTTCACTTTCATCCACAATGAACACCCACCGGAAGCGTGCGGGGGGCCTCACCCTTCCGGGCTTTTTATCAAAATAGGGCAAAACGGCCTTTTCCCCTTTCCCCCTTTTAGTGAGGTGCCACGAAATTGGCAGTAGGGAAACCAGGGGGTGACACTGTTATGGGCCTCCCTTTTTGGGGGAAAACCCTACACAGTACTCGCATCGTAGACCCGGGGTGACCCAATTTGTACTACCACAAGGGCCCCCTGTTAACGTCCCGACGAAGGCCTATACGACGCAGACATGAAAACCCTTTCCATAGAGCTCCCTAGACGGGGGTCGTCGCACAAGGGGGTGTGGAAAGTGCCAATTTTAAGCCCGGGGCCCAAGAAGCAACCGATCTTTCTCAAAGTAGGGTACCCCGTTATTGTCACCCCAAGGCCCTTCTACAAGAATTAAAACCGCGCATTTTTCATTTGGGAACCAAGGCAGGGAAAATCAATAATAAACAAAAAACCCGGGGTTTAGTTCCCAAAGGGTCGTCAACGGAAAGGCCAAAGGCCTCCGTGCGGATGAACGGGGGAAAAGGGAAAAAGGGAAGGGTAATAAAGCAAAGGGGAAGTGAAGAAAAGAAAAGATGTAAAGGAAAGATTAGGATAGGTTTGTCCCACACAGTATTTCCTGCACAAAACCTCCCCTTTTAGCCCTTTTTCTTACGACAAGCAGGGGACGCGGGCTCCCCTAAACCCCATCCGCGGGGGGAAAAAATAACAGTTAAATGCACAAAACAAAGACTTTTTAATTTCCAAAGACTTTTTTACTTGCAGTGATAATACACACGAATATTAGGGTTCAAACAGATGGCACGAAATAAAGTCATGATGATTTGAACGGACACAAGAAAATTATCTACCATGATTAATTTTCCCCACCAACCATGACACTGTTCTGTAACATCCATTTTTACAAACAACAAATAACTGAAGGTGGGGGCAGCCTTTGATATTCACGACAAATCGGGCTAAAAATAAATATAATAAATAAAAATTAATTTTTATATCGCACACTGAAACTACAGTGCAAAAGTCCCAAAAATTAAAATTTTTATTATTATTATTATTAAATTTTAAAAAATTTAGCACCGCGTCTTACTACCCATTCGGGTTATAAGCACTTACGCTAATGTGAAATGGGGGTTATTGGAAAAAAAAAGGAGGAACTAAGTTTAACGTGGAATCCGAACCAGGTGGGGCCGGCATTCCCCCCTTTCACAAGATTCTTTCAAGGTAAGGAAGGGTTTGGTAATTTAGATAAATTTTTTGCCGGGACCGGTTTTTAACCCCCCCGCCACACGAATCTGACACCTACCCAAACCGCCGGGTACCCCCAAAAATTAAAAATTTAAGTTAGGCCGCGGGGTTTTACCCAAAATTTGAACCCTTTTTTCACATGCCAATGGGCGAAACATAACCCTCACCTAATCACCAGAGCGCAGCAATCGCCCACTAATCAGTAGGGGAAAAAAATTTAAAGGTTTTGGCCCGCAACAGGGGCGAATCTATTTTGTGCAAGGGCTCAGGAATAAAAAGTGCAAAGTTTTTTTATCAGTGGCGAATCAGCCACTTTGCCATTGGGTCAACATTTTTGGGCCCAGATTCAAAACCCTTTAAACGAAAGGTTAATTATTACGACCCTGATTTTTTATTTTTCTCCTATGTTTTGTATCACAGAGGCGAATTGACTTTTCGTCTTTACTCTTTTAAAAATTTTCAACGAATTAGGGTTATTTGAGCGAATGTACTTTTTCGTCTTTACTACTCCCAATTTTTTTTAAAAAACGCTCATTCCTGTTGTTGCTCTAAAATCCGTACCAGTTTTCCATGTACAGGGGGCAATACATACCCCGTCAATTTTCTTTGAATTTTCAAAAGTCTCTTTCCTGGGGCTTCAAACTCCAAGGAATGAGTGCTTAATTTTTTAGCGTCCGCATCCAATAAAAGCCAAACACTTTTAAGGGTGAATTGTCCTTCTTTTGCAGATGAAATAATCACGGGGGGTATGAGTGGGCCTCAAAAAAAAATTTTTGTTTTGCTTGGCACCAAGTAGGTTTTTTTTACATACCAGTATATGTTTCGGGAAACAGCTATCTTTGATCCCTTCGGATGGGGGAAAGGCCTTACGAAGATAGCATCGCGGGGAGGGGATATAATAAAAATATTTTTTAAAACGGATTTAGGAGAATACGTAAACACCTCTGGACTAAGAGGAAAATACACCGAAAAAAAAACTTAAAAGGAATCACTTTCCCTTACTCTAACACAGGAAATAATAAGTTTAAAAAAAACGAACAAATTTAAAAACAGCAAAAATTTCCTTCCAAATCCCTAAATTTAAAAAATATACATTAAACATTTTTACCATTATGTCAAAGATTCTCAACTGACTTTTTTCAGCTCCCCAAAATACTTGTGTACCCTTCGCCAACAACCTTGTGGTAAAATTTTTACATTAACGAGAAGACTATTTTTGATTATTTATTAAAAGTCCTCTATTACATCCACTTCAACTACAACAACACCTACTATTACAAAAATCACCAACCATTACAACAAAACTAATCAACATCAACACCTTCCAACCCAAATTTGAATCTACAAAAAATCCAAAAAGAAAAAAAAGTAAAAGAAACTAACCATACCATAATGTCTTAATCGCGGTTTGGGCATGGGAAACCGGCGACACAAAAGAAGACTGGATTTTTTGACGTCCCAAAGAGGGGGGGCCCAAATTTCAAGTTACCCCTCGCCGTTACGTCATCAAAATCCAAAAAAAATTTAAAAAAACAACAAACCCCAAACAAATTAAGAAAAAAAACTTTCCTCTCAACAAACAAACCCCTCAATAAATTGGGCCGTTAAACGTAACGAGCCATAACAAATTCTTCAAAACAATATTCACCTTTGGATCGTTCATCAATTAAAAAAATTCGAACCGGGGAAATTTTTGGGGAAAAGATTATCGACAATTTAAATTTTATCCTAGACCTGTACAGACCGACAACACGTTCATCCAAATGGAAAACAAAAACAAAAGACCCAGACAATAGACACCCCGGAAATACAAATAGTAAAACAATATTCTGGGAAGAGAAACAGAACTAAACCACTTACAAAAAAAAAACAAAATTTCCGAAGACCAAACTAAAACATTACTAACATCCATCACAACCCCAAAACTTAAACAAAAGGACACATGCATGTCCCCCTTTACCTTCATCATCAAGGCGATTACTCAAAATTACGACATTAACGCAAAATCCCCAAAACCCCCAAAAAAAACTCCCCCGCTTTATCCTCTTCACCACCCCGACCCCTACCCCGTCACTTAAATCCTCAACGACAACAACACCACCGCGTCAACAGAATTTAAATTCTTGATGGCGACGACCGACAGTTTTCAACAGGACACTCACCTACAACCGTTTCCCCTACATCACCCCGGGTTTATACTCTATCTACTCCGAAGGGTCTCCAACGCTTTCTGCAGGCTGGAGATCTCAACTCAGTTTATAAAAGTATTTAACCCTTTCCAAAAACATTTAAAAACTGACGAAATTTACCCGACAGAAACTTGCGAACATTACTTTAACAGAAAAAAACTCAAAACGGAAACCCAAAAATTCATGACAATAAGACAAGAACCAACAGATCGACCAACTAAAAAAACTAGTACAAAACCAAAACATAAAGACAACAAAATTTTATACAAAAATTTCCGGGAAACCGATCTTTCCAAAAAAACGGAAAAAATCCGGCTCACAGTTCAAAATTACTCGAATATGGTACTAAAATTACAAAACACGGGAGAAAGTCAATATAAAAAAACTACACTACTTCAAATAAAAGAAAAAAACTTTAACCAGAATATCTATAACAACTTACTATGGTTAAAAAGGTTTTCCCTTTAATAACATTGACCCGGGGAACATTCACACAGATTTTATAATAATCCAATCAAAACTTTTTCAAAAAAAAAACTGATTTGTTTTTCCGGGGGAAAACTAAAACAGAAAATCATGATCATCCACTTCTAACTACCGACTTAGAACCAACACTAATAATCCGAACGAGACAGAACAGGATTTCATACGGGGCCAAATTTCCAACGCTACCTCGCGCTTTCAGGAGCCTTGATCGACAACACTCTGTGGGAAAATGGAAGTTACTCCTCGAAGGGGCAACGAACCGACAGACATCAAGCACCCGACAAAGAAGACATAAAACCATCCAATGGGGTTCAAACCAAATATCAGGAAGCCAACACTACCCTTTTAAATTAAAAAGGTCGACAGACTACTGCCTTATTAGGGAAAAGATTCTTGGGGCATTTTTTTAGGATTTCTCCGCATGGCATTAAAAATTGCTAAAAAAAACGAAATTTGCGAACCGCTTCTTCAAAAAGAATGAGCAGGCCCGGGGAAAAAATGATAATTTTTTAAGAAAAAATTTACTCTTGCTGTGCGCACTCCTCAAGGTCTCTCAATGGCCCGAGCAAAGATTTTCACTCCAAAGCCCTTTTAAAAAACCTACAATGGAAGAAAAATATTCCCACTGGGTTATACAACCGTGACAAAAGGGCATATCAATTGTACAACATAAACATACAAAATTGTAAGTCTAAAGGAAACGACAAAAATTTGGAGCACTTTCAAGCGCTAACGAGGGGATCTTAAAACTGTTTTCACATGTATGGCCCCGCAGCCACTTTTTTTTTCCCCATTTTAATTATTATTATTTCTATTATTATTTTTGGTTTTTAAAGGGCCCATTGACACATTAAGGTAATTAGGGCCTTTAAAATATTTAAAAAAAATTAAAAACATAATAAAATCCCCAAGGGGGAAAAACAATAATTCACCCGCAGAAATACAAGTAAATACACAATATTAAAATATTAAATAAAAAAGCGATAAATACCTATCTGAAACACTCCATAGGATGCTAAAATAGGATCTGTACAAAAAGTGATAACTTTTAAAAAAACCACGATTATCACTCCGAAAAAAAAAAAACAAAATTTTAAAACAATATTGATAAAAAGACAAAAAAAACATGTTAATGTTACTAAAATCGTTAAAAGGTATCAATGAGATAAAATAAAAATTTATTATTTTAAAAAAGTGACTTAAATGGCATTAAAAAGATCCCCCTTCGTAAAAACGAAAACAAAAATAACCCAAATCCGCGCTACGCTAATAAAAAGACGGGGTCACCTTTTAAAAAATTAAGGGCCAGGCAAAGGGGCATATTTTGCGAAACCCCCCAAAAAATTTGAACACACGAAGAAGCACCCGCAAAACTCACACACTGGGGGGGGGTCCCCCCCAAATAAAAACCCCATGGCAATGATGTGTGCCCCGCGCGGAGTCTTGTCACATAACCCCCCTTTTCAACTTCGATGAAGGGGGCCACCCGCGAAAACCGCCTTGAGGGAACCACCCTTTTTTCTGAGCAGGTTTCGAAACTCACTGCTGGGCCGGGTTCATGGGATCCCACGCCGAACAAACCCTTTAGACTAAAAACATAACACCCGACCGCCATTCTGAAGCATGACTACTTGAACAACCCAAAACATAGAACCTATTTAAACAATTAATTTTTTAAACAAAACAGCAGCCGGTTGAGCCAAACAAAACAGAACAAATGCACATACTCCACGACGTCATAGAAACATTTACCAAAATAAAGAATGAACTTTTGGGAGGGTATAAATCTAGACAAAGAAATTTCAAATTGAAGCCAAAGCCACAATTTAAAGCTGTACATAAGGATACAGAGAACTAGTCGCTTAAGGGTATATTAGTCTAAGGTTTTAGCTAAATACTAATCATAAAGACATTTTCCTTCATAACAGGAGGACACAAAATTATCAAATTTAAAAAAAACCTTTAATTCTGAAGTCAAAAAGCTTGAAATGGTTTTTTTTTGGTCACTTCGCCATATAAAAACAATCCAAAAAATGAAAGTGCCTCGACTTAGAAACAAACATAAAGAATACAAACATGTCTAGGAACATTGCATTTTTTTTTCAAAAAAACTAACTCTGGGTCAGACAACTTAAGATTTTCCCGGGATTTTAAATTTTTTTTAAGATATCCTCCTGAACGGGGGCGGGGTGGATACGACGCCCGAGATTCAAATTCCTCCGCCCTTTCTTGAGTAATGTTGTAGAGGTTCCTTCTTCGACCGGGGTTTGTAGTAATTGTCCATAAGTAAATCTGAAAAGCACCTTTTTATACTCTAAAATCGACTTGAGGGGAACAAAACAAAATGGGTGATTAACTCAGAAACAAAGAAAAAAAGGGGGATAGGGCGTGAGAAAGGAAAACGAAGCTTTGAGAACCCAACCGCTCCGGGGAAGGGAAAACATAGTTCCTTATCTAGCCTAGTCTTCCAAAAGGGGCAAGCGATCACTGGGTCGATTTTCATTCTCCCTTTCTTTCTTCACAGAGTTGAAAATGAACCCCGGGTGGCTAAAGTCGGGGTAAAAACATTGAATAATTTTCTTTTCTAACACGTGGGCGAACAAATCCAAGAAATCTTGAAATGGAGAGTAATACCAAAGCATTCTTTTTAAATATATCCTTTTTTAAAAATTATATTTTTTAGCTCAGCTATATTTTTATGAGAATTTTTGATATAACGCCTTTAAAATATTTCTTGTAGGCAGCATTGTAATCTACCCATTCTATCCGACATCATCCATCGGCAAGGGGTATGCGTTAAGCATTTTAATTCATAAAAAATATTAATTAATTTCTTCTTTAATATCCGCTACAGTATTTACAAACGACAATAAAATTTTTTAAACCTGGTTTTTAATTTAGGGAGACCGTGATTGTATCCGACTTTACCAAACAGGGAAAAAAACTTTGAGGGAGATTTAATTTTTAAATATGTTGTATTACCCTTCTTTCGTTTTTTTTTTTCGTAAATTACAAATATTGAATTTAACGTAGCTCCAAAGTAAATGATTGACATGCTACAACTCTCCTACTCTTTAAAGGGGTTTCTCCGGGATGTATCAATCACTTTGGGACTTTGCCCCTTGGGGGGAAAGGCAACTGCAAACCCCTCGGATATCCGTTTTTAGAATCCTTATCTTCTTTTAACCCGGCGCACGGTAGACCTTAAGAAGGACTGTACTTCTCTACCGCGAGTTTTTCAGAAAGAAAGGGCAAGAGGAAAGAATTTAGAAACATCAATTGAGAGCAACACATAACACCCAGAAACACTTACAATGGTTAAGACAACAACCCAACAGGGGAATAATCCAAAAAAATAATTTTCCCCCTTTTTTTTTTTTACAATGTTAATAGGCAATAGATAAAACATAGTTCCCCTCAAGAGACAGTCCCGGAATAATTAATTTTACTTGAATTTTTTTTATTTCATCAAAAATTTATATTCTCGTCAAGAAAAAATTCTAGTAAACCAAATTCTACTGAAAACTTACTATACATTACATTTCCCTTTAAATAAACAAACCAAATTATTTTAAATCCAGTAAAAACAACCTTTTTTTAAACATTAAAATTGCTGCAAAAAGATTTCAACCCCAAACAACTGTGGAAATGGCCCCACAGATCAATGAAAAAAACAGCTGAACAATGTTGAGCTTTGACCCAGACTCGGGCTTCGATCTCATCTCAAAAAACTGAGTTCCTCAAACAAAGAAATAAAGAAGAAATTTTCTTTTTTTTTTTGGGCATCCCCATTTGACTATAAACCAAAACGTTTAATAATCTGAAAACCTTTTAAACATAACAACATTTCCAAATAACCAAACTTTCCTTTTTTTCGTCTAAAATAATTGAGACATAGGGCAAGGGGTAACTCTGGGATATTGCCAACAAAGCAAGATGCCATGGAATTTAACGCTACCCTTTGGAAAAAATACTCCAAAAAAAAGGAGAAGCAGAAAATCTTGTTGTAGCGGGCAAAAGCATGTTCCCTTAAATTCAAAAAAAGACCCAAAAGAGAAGGGAAAATTTTGGTATGGGATAGCTGCCCCCAATCTGGAATTTCCTCACGGGAGAAACCCTTAAAAAATGATTGAACCCCCCCCCCCCCCCTGCGGGACGGGTTTAGAATAGTCCCCCCAGAAACCCCGGGCTTGTCTAAAGGCGAAAAAAGGGGGGGCTTCTGTCAGGACAACCTCGTGCGGGAAGAACCATCCTAATCTTTTCTTTCACATCTTTTTTCTTTTTCCCTTCAATTCCCCCCCTTTTCTTTCACCTTCCCCCTTCCTTACTACCCTTTACCTTTTTCTTCCTTTTTCCCCCCCCCCTTTCATCCTGCCGGAGGCCTTTGGGCCTTTCCGTTGACCCCTTGGCTACTAACCCACTCTCTGTTTTTTTTGGATACCTCTGCTGTGAGCTCCCAAATAAAATGCGCCGGGTTGCAATACCTTATAAAAGGCATTAAAAAGGGATGACAACCGGGCCCCCTATTTTTTGGGAAAAATCTTTTGCGTTCATAAAAGGGCCCGACGTAAAAATTGGCATTTTCCTAACCCCTTGCTGCAACGACCTCTTCTCGGCGAGCTCTATCAAAGGGTTGTCATGTCAGCTCGTATAGAGCCCTCGTCGGGAGATTTAACAGGGCCAAAATGGGGTAGTACCAACTTGGGCCCCTGGGTCAACACCAGAAAATTGGTAGGTTGCCCCCCAATAATGGCATGGCCGAAAACATTGTCGCCGCGGGCACCGCACCCAAACACTGCGGAAACCACTCCCCGGCCCCTCAGGGCCTAATATCATAAGGGGTGAAACGGGTAAGCCGCCACCCCCTTTAATAGAAAAATTCCAGGAATGGTGGGGCCCCCCACCCCCCCTTCCGGGTTGGGGTCTCGAATGGTTTTGAAAAGAAACCCAAGCGTGCACCCCTTTTCCCCTCAAAAAGAGTGATAATTAGCTGCCGAGTCTGGGTTTTTCAATTAGAAAACTACGCAGGCACGATTTATCCAACTAAAACACCTTCAACAAAAAATTAATGGCAAAAATACAATCCCGTGACCCCTAGAATCATTTAAAAGGGAAGGGGAACCGCACAGGTTCCCTCAATGTTTGAAAGGGATTTGGTCACTTCTATGACCTCGACTGCGTAAGCATTGAGGATATCGAGGACTTTCCCCTCAACATGTCCCCAAAGTAATAATCCCCCTCAAAACAACATGATGAAAACCCGATATTTATTCTAACTTTTTGCCACTCCTTCCTTACCAAAGGGGGTCCGAGCGGGGCTTCCCTGCTGGGGTCCGGCCGAGTCCCCAAACCCCGGCGCGTTTCATGCCAGGATTTGGGGGCACACAAAGCTGCATCCTGGAACCAACCTGTGCAGATTGTGGACAGGAGGCTCACAAACAACCATGCAGTCCCCCAAATTCTGCATTAATTCAAGGTCCTCAATCTGCCTGGGCCCGTCTGTCCGAATTTAAAATGAGAAAAAGTCCTGAAATCCCAAAAAGAAAAGAAATCCCCTTTTGCCCAGGCACGCAAAGAGTAAACTTATCGCAGCTCCCTATTTCAAAGTCCTACAGCCAAAATTTCACCCAAAATATAAAATTTCCCAACTGCCCTGCCATTTTAAAATTGCAAAAACTCTACAAGACCGTGCACTCCCTCTATTCGAACAAAAAAAAACGCCGGCATCCTTGGTGATGCAGAAAATAATACAAGTGGCAAACCCTCAAAAAAAAATCCCCCACCCCACCTGTACCCCCCCAAGAACTCCCCCTGGGGAAAACCCCCACCCCCCCAGGGGAAAACCCCCCGAACCCTCCTCGGGGGAAAAAAATTTCGGCGGCCCCTGTTTAGTTTTCCCAACCTCGCCCTGGGGCCTAAGCCGGGTGAGGGTGAAACGGTGAGGCCCCAAGGGGGTCCCACTGGTGCCTTAAGACCAGCGAGATACACCGAAAGGGAAATTTTTTAAAAAAAGTTCGAAGGCCCAACTAAGCCTTCGCGCCCAAGGAATCCGACTACCCAGTCTCTCCAAAATAAAAACCCAACCCCCTGAAAGGGAGGTCCAGGAAGTTGGAAAGCAAGAGGGCCTAAAAAGGGCCCCCCAACAAATTTTTTTTTTTAAGAGATAGGTCATGGATTGCGAGGATAATTAAAATCTTTAAATTTAAAAAAGGAAATTTGCTAAACAATGGAATTTTTAGGGTTTTCTATGCTCGTGTAGAGGAAATTAAACAACAAATTTTTTCCCTGCATCCTTCCTCTTTTTTGCAGGGGGACCCACTTTCCCCCCAAATGACAATCCATGCTTCGCGGACACTGTAGGGAATGACAAGCCTTTTTTGACGGGTTAACGGAGGGGTGGCTTTTAATTTTCCCCAAGCAATAAATCACAAAAATTTAACATCGTTTCCCGATCTCCGATGATCGCTGTCCGAGTCCCCTTCTTTTGAAAAGACATAGCGCATATACCTCCCGCCAGGGGAACGTAATTTCGAAGAGGAGCTTAGAGGGCCCCTTTTTGAACTTCCCCCCCCCCCTAAACATCTTGGGGACTTTAATGCGATAACCTGGTGTGGGGATCTAATTTTTCAGATACCCGCGGGAGATGGTAGAGGATATTCTTGTCTCGGGAAACCTGGTGCTAATGAACACCGGGACACAGACACACTTTTCCACTTTTAATGGTGTATCCTCTGCCATCGACCTACTTTATGTAGCCCAGGTATCGCTGCCCTCTTCTTTAGGATGTCCATACGGATCTATGTGGAAGCGATCACTACCTATACTGCTTTCCCCACTCAAGATTCCCCAAGTAACGCACGAGTATCCCCAATGGGTGATTAAACGTGCCGACTGGGATAAATTCCGTGAGCTCGCCGTTTTCCACGAATCCCCTTCTCCTGACGTCGATGTTAATACTGAGTATTTTACTTCGACGGTCATCGCGGCGGCGAGGGCATCCATCCCTCAAATCCTCGCCAAACCGCCCACCGTCCCGTTCCCTGGTGGAGCGAGGAGTGTCGGTGGCTATTTCTGAACCATCGAAGGCCCTGCGTCTTTTTCACCGACGTCCTACTTAGGAGAACTGGAGTCCATTCCGGTTTCTACGTGCTCGAACTCGCCGTATCATTCGTTGAAAGCAGAAGAGATACTTGGAGAAAATTTATTTCAACCCTTACAATATCCACTCCCACAACTAGAGTTTGGAATAATATCCGTAAATTACGTAATAGAACCAATTCCAATAACAATATACCTGCCCTCATGTCTAACGGTTCACGTGTCTCCTCCACTGTGGAGGTCGTTAATGGTATTGGGCTCGATGTTCGCCGCTATTTCTAGCACTGCGAGCTACACAACGATTGAATTTATAAGGGGAACATCGAGCCCCATGCTTTGTTTTTGGCCAAAGTCGGGGGAAAAATTAAACTCCCCCTTACCAAAGATGAACTACCTACGCCCTGTCCCGGGGCCGCAGCACAGCCCTGGTCCCAACCTTCATTAGGGAATGTTACTCAGCTCCCCCTGCGGGGACAGGACTTTTTTTAGACCCCTAAATATTTTTGGGAATCTCAACTTCCCCCCACATGGAGGCAAGAAACCTTTATACCTATATATAAAAATGGCAAAAAAAAAAATTAGAGCCAACACTATAGACCTATACTTTAACATTTTTTGGTGAAATTTTGGAAAAAAAAAAAAAAACGACTTGTAGGGTTTTTAGAATCACCAATCTCTATCTAATATTCAATTTTTCGCCGTAATCGATCCAGGGTGATCCCCCTTTCTGTCTAGAACCTTTTCTGACGCTTTTCCCCTAAGCGCATCTTCGGGCTGTCTTCTTCGATCTGGAAAAGCGACGATACCACCTGGCAACAGCATTTTGAAAGCTTTTTTTAAATTTGGGGGTTTCGAGGGAACCTTCCTTTTCTTTTATATCCAATTTTAAGTCGGAAGACATTTTCCGGAAAGGGTTGAATAACACCTACCATGATTTTTTTTCAAAAAATGGGTCCCTCAGGATTTTCTAAAACTTACTTTGTTTGCTATCGCAATAAATAGATTTTGACAATGTGCGCTGCCTGTAGGTCATCCCTCTTGGGAGACTTCGAAAATTTATTGCTTCGTAAAGTTCCACAGGGTTTAACGGCAGAACACCTGTCAACATCTTGGCGGGGAAATCGCGTAAGGGCTTGGGCTTCTCTGCACCAAGACGACGGTTGTCCACTTTAATAGAACACGCAGAATACACCATCCCAGTATTTTAAGACCACCGTTTTTACCATCTCAGAAAGGGAAGTTTTGGGACTTTATTTGAAATTTTAAAAATTTAAATTGGGTCCCCCCCATCAAAAACCTAAAGCGAAATGTTCAAAGAATTGGATTTGCCAAAGTCGTTAGCGGTAGGTCCTGGGGGGCTGAAAGGGAAACCTTATGCCCTGTATAGGCCTTTGGGTCAGATCAAAACTAATTCGGCATTTTTGTGTATGGCTCAGCTAACCCCCTGGGCGTTAAAGATGCAGATAGTGCCACCAGCTGGCATTTCGACTGGCACGGTCCTTCGTACCACCCATCGTCAGCACTGTGCCGACCCGGGGGACCCCCTTTTTCTTAGGGGGGGAGACGACCTTTTTGGGGCGGTTTTGGCCTCCTTTAAAAATTGGGGCGCCACAAAAGTTTGGGGCGGGATAACATAATGCTCGAAGAAGAGACCAAGGTACTGGCGCGTTGCCTCCTTAGCAATATAACTGCGCATCAGTTTGGGAACAGTTTAAAAATTTTGACGGGCTTCCCGAAATAAATGCATAATACGCCCCATGAAAGTTGTATTCCATCCCCCCTTTGTCGCCGCCGCATCGAAGCTATGGACAAGCTGCCATTTCGTTTTTTGGCGCGTGACGTCATCAAGGCCTTTAAAGGGTTTATGTAATAGATAAAATGACAAAAATAAAATTTTTAAATCTTTTAAAATGTTTTACAATAGAAAAAATGTTTTTGATCGAAATTAATAAAATTTAGCCATAAAAAATATTTTGGCGCGAAATGTTTCAAATAATACGTGAAAAGGGCTTCTACATCAGGCCCAACGTAGTAGCACGAGAATTTATTAATTCAAATGTTTTTGGGGTGAGATAAACCTTGCCAAGAAATTTTTTTTTATTTCAACAAAAAGAAAAGTAAAAAAAAGGGGGGTTTTCTTTTAAATGAAAAAAATACCTCGAAGAAAAAGGGAGTAAATCCAATTGGGCAGGGCAGCATTTAAAAAATATTTGACATTACCTATCAAAGGAATATAATTTCCCAAACGTTTATTGGAAATTCATAATTTGTAACGAAAGATGTTTTAAGAAACAATTTTTAAAATTATTGTTCGGGAAATTTTAAACAGAATGCGTGAATTTTGTTTTTTGGGAATTCAGCCCTAATCTTCTCTAAGAAACAATCAAAAAGAAGTTTTGATCAACAAAAGAATTTTGGGAAAACCTTTAAAAAACTATCTAAACGACCACTAAAGGTGACAACCGTTTTGAAGACCAACCGAAGGGAGTGGAGAAAAAAAAGAATTGGGGGCAACCGAAACTCTAGGTGAAGATTGGGATAGAGAAAACGAAAAGATCGCCCACATCGGGTTTTTCACTTTTTGAAGATTAGGAAGGACAATTGAAGAAAAATATCAGTAAACTATGAGGGGAATTTGAGTTATCTCTGACACCGAGGAAAGTAACGATAGAAAATTCAAAAACCTCCTAAAAAGAAAATTAAATAAAAATTTGTACTAAAGCTTTTTTTAAATTTCAAAGTATTTTTTCACTGTTTTTTTGAAAACCCAATAGTTTTTAAAAAGAAATGACTCAAAAGAGCTTGATACGGGAAATTTCTAACTTAAACCCGGGAAGACCAATATAACTCACTGATCGTTTTAATGAGGGAATGTGTGAAAGGGAAACTCTGAAGGGAAAGTATTGGACAAATTTGGAAATTTTTAAAGATCAATGGCCCCTGCACGACATCGTATCCTTTGGGAAAAATCAGACGATGGAAAACTTATTTTGGGTTTGCTTACAAGACAAAGCAATCGAAAAACAGGTTACCCACTCTATTAAAACCAATCGAACAATGGCCCTACCACCAACCTGCTGCAATTGTCTTCAACCAAAGCGCATGCGCTATCCTCACAGGGAACAAGTCGTTCCTAGACGACTTAAATCGATCAGGGCAGTTACCGACACCAAAAGTAAAATCGGCGAAACCCTTTCACATTTTTCTAAAAAAAACAGGAAACCTCAATCAAAATTCAAAAAGACTCCCACCCGGATCCCATTATACGGGGTTGAAAATTTACCCCGGCATTGGTGGAAGCAGAATCTTGGAAGAATTGTGCATAAAATCCGTTTTTTGGACGAATCTAAATTTAATGTTTTCCCACCCGAAAGAGGACATTACAGAAATTGATCAGGCAAACTCAAAAGATGGGGCAAATTGAAATCAAATCCAGAAAATCAATTATTCCTCGAGAAAAAAAAATTTTCAATCATCGAACAATTCTTAATGATAATTTATTTGGCCAATGAAAAATTGTGTATAGAAACAAATTTAAATTTATATTTTTAACAGACAAAAAACCTGTTACAAAGAATCTTACATAATTTTGAAAAAAGAAACTAAAATGTCTTGAAAATCCAAAATGTAAAAAAACAAAATCCTAATTACCAATTCAAAGAAAATTTTTCAAATCATTTGTCAACATTTGAACATTATTTTTATCTAGAAGAAACTGAAAATATTTTTAAACTATGGTTAGAATACAATTTACAAGATTTTGAATAAAAGGGTAATTTTTGACAAATTTAAATAAGTTTTAGAAGAAATAATGAAAAATGCGTGTTATTTTTTTATATGGTGCCAAATTTTTTAAAGTCAACATTTTTTACAATGATTGCTATGCTTTTATAAATTAGGATTTTTAGTAAAAAATAAATTATCACAATTTTTTACAAATTGTTATAATAAACGTAGTTAAAATTTTAAAGATCCTTCTTTGATAGATAGCAATTGAAAAGAAAACTTATTTAGTGGGATCAAACAATTTTCAGTAAAAACAAAGGAGATTGTATTAAAAAAAACAGATTTTTAAGGCATCAAAAATAATTGTTTCAAACCTAAAGGGAACTAGAATTTATAGGAAAAAAGGTTCGGTTTAAAAAAGACAGGGAATTTTCCTTTTGGGGGTCAAAGAAAACCCAATCCCCTACACAATAAAATGTTTGGGGATTATGGATATTATAGGTTTTAGGTATAATAAAAAAATAAAATAAAATAATAAAATTATTCTTATTAATAAATACAAAAAAACATTGTTTGTTTAAATTATTTGATCTCCTCCATCATACAATAATTTTGGGGTCAGAGTTTCTGTTAAAGGCTGTGGTTTTTCTTTTACTTGTATCGGCCCTAAAAATTTTTTAGGGGGTTGATTATTCCATCATCTGCAGTACGTTCATTACGTTCACTCTTGCTGGGGGAGTATAAATTTTTCCAAATTTTAAGTATAAATAATCCATTATTTGTATTAAATAAGCAATATTTTTTGGTCAAAAGCCTAACATCTCATTTTGACATAAAAATTTTTTTTTATTCGAATTGATTGGATAACATGACCGTCCAGAATTAAAACACATTCAATTACATAGATGTATCAAAATAAAAGTCTCCATGAAAAATGTAAAAAATTTTGCTTCTCCCGGGAACAACTCTTAACTGGTTTTTAAACCAAAAACCATAACTTTGGGCGAAGTTTTTTAGTAGATAAACCCAAATTTTGTAAATAAGGTGATTTTTCGACCCTTTGATTAAAACAAAGATATAAATTTTTTAAAAATTTTTATTTTGTTTTTAATCCCCAACGACCTTTCACCTTTGGTTTAAATTTTATACCGCCAACTGTTGAATCCTATGGAAACCTAGCTTCATTCCCAAAAATTTGTATTACATAAACAATTTCCCCTTTTGCCCAATCCTAATCGTAATTTCCACAGAAACAAACCAATTTTTAGGACCTTCTTTATGAAATGAATGTTTTTTAAGCACATGCTCCGCAAAATTAAATCGTCAATACATTAGAAATATTATATTGCTTAAGTCGTTTTTATTTGTATTAAAGTAACTACCTGTATTACAGCATTCTTAGAAATTAAAAATTTTATATACCATGGGGCCCGAATTAAATTTTAACATAGCTGAGAAAAGCATTATTAACATAAAAACTGTAACACAGCGGTCCAAACTAGGACTCTTTTAGTAAGAAAACTTGGAAACAAGGATTTGTGGGATTAGGAGTATATTTTCAAGCACATGGATAACTTCATATAAAGTATTGGAATATAAACCTTTAATAAAATGTTGAAAACGCAGAACCAATAAAAAGAATTAGTATCAAACGAAGCATTTTAACCACATGGAGTAATAGTCATAGAAAAATGTTTCACTTTAGCATTTTTAGATTTCCCCTTTTTCAATAAACCCTTCTGCATTATTTATATACATAGGGAACCAAACCATTGGAATTCCTGCCAAAGAATACCAATTTTATAGCAATTTGTTTACCCCATGTAAAAGATTTTAATTGCCCATGCATAACCCCCAAACCTCCATTTAAAGTTTTTTTTTTTTCGATAGTTTTAAGTCACACATTATTTGGGTTTTTTAAACGATAAAAACAAATTCTTGACCTGCACTTTTCACCCCCAGGCACGTCCCCGCTCCCCAGAACCTCCAGCCCAGTCTTTTTGGGCCATCTTGAACATCCATAGGTTGAACTGGGG